>CAXKVX010004154.1:0-30002 GCA_964058865.1 Eleocharis quinqueflora
CACAATCTTTGGAGCTCATGCACAAAACCCACAAAAGAAAAGAAATAAAGTAAGAAGTAAACCTCTTGTTGAGCTGGTGCGAGTGGGCCCTTGAGGGACCGTGAAATGAGCTCACGAATGGCGGCCCCACGGCTGGTGTCAGCGCACATGCTGTAGTCCCATAACAACTCATGGTTATTGTCAGGTGTTAGCCACACCAGCTGTCAATTTATTATTTGTTACCCAAAAAGAAAACGATTTTATAGTTTTTTGGGTCTAGGAGTCTTGCATAACAATGACCATTGTGGTCAAGTTAGAGGAGGTCTAGGACTTGTACTCTCTCCTTCAAATAGTGGAAGCCGAGGTGGAACTGGGCGGGCCCATTGTGGAGCCAACCCTTTGGCCGATGCACACTGAAGCAGATCCGTAATAGCTGACTCTCTGTTTCTCAGAACCAAATCTTGGTTTTGCTCCGCAGGCAAATTATTTACCCTGATACGGCCCGCAAACAGATGACATACGTCATTTCGAGTGAAATAGCATAAGTAATCTTGTGCTATAATTAACAAGTGATACATTTTTTATGATAACATACTCTGCAGAGTCGGCACAGCTTGCTGGTACATCAGGATCGGGTATGATATTTCTGACAGAAGCAGCTCCAAAAAGGCTGGTGTAAAGGACAAGGTTGCAAATATTGTTTTTCCAGTTCTTGTTTTTGCAACAAAACCTAATTTTGGTAAGGAAGGTCAATATCATCTGAGAAAATGCTATGTGCATCTATACCCAACTCCTGGTAGTTTGCTTATTTCCACAAAAAAATAGAACTTATATCCAGATAGAACAAGTAACCTGATGAGTTGGGTCAAATCCTTTGATATATTCTTGAAGGAGATTTCTTGAGAAACTAAGGTAACAAAATATGAAACATATAAATTAGGATATCTGTTTGTAGAACTCCACAAAAGAAATTACAAAACTGACTAGAAGCACCAAGCCTAAATGTAGAAATTTACGGCATTACAATGAAAGACATTTCTAGTTAACCTCAGGGAAACAACAATTGTTTATTAGATAATTCCCCAACCAATAATAAAAGTTAATAGAAGGAAAAATCTAATTATGAAAGTACAACTTTGTTCTAATGAGTGTGCATTGAACAGACACCTCTTTGTTATTGCTAGTATTAATCACACCCAATAATAGTTGAATAAATGCGTCTTTCATTCTTCTCAGAAGTTTCATCACAGGCTGCCTGCAGTAAGAAGAACAATAGGTAGTACTACATTCCACATATATGTGTTTGCAACTTGTGGGCTTGGGAGGTCTTGTTGTCGACAGACCTATCTTGGTCAATTTTGGTATTAGTTGGGAAAGAAAAATCAGCAGTCTCCATCTAAGCACACAGAAACACATGCTTCCTATTGATACAGATCATCTTGTGTCATCTAAAACCACTGATTAACCCAACTGGGCTTTGGTATTTCATTAATTGAAGTAAAATTAGCTAACAGCTCATGCTTATTCCACCTTATAAGGAGACATTCAAGGGACAATTGAATCTTTTACCTAAACTATTTGACACCAGTTGATTTCCCACCAAAAAAAAAATAAGTTCACTTACAGTAACTAAAAAAGTAATGAATGGATTTGAAGAAGGTGGTTTAGAGGCAAAGGTTTGATGCATAATTGCAAATGCGATCATACGTTGGCTTGGTCTGAGCAGGATTTTGTCCTGTGAATTGAAAAAAGAATAACAATAAACACAATAGAAAATAAGACAGCAGCTTCCATGGTAAAGATAAATCAACTTCTCTTGGATCCATATCTAAATAATACATCAATTTGCATTTGTTCTACTGTCATGTTGCCAGCAAAGTGTGTAATCTGTAAATCAAAACTTGGAAGCGTGTATGGCTCATTTGAAAGTGTGTACCTTTACACTGTGCTTGGAAATTAAATTCACCCAAAAAGAAAAGCTATTTAGGTACCCACAAAACCACTCACATTTCACATCTCATATACTTCTGAATCGATATTAAGTGGTATTACCTACTGTGGCACAATAACCTAGCAATCCAAGAAATTTAAACCTAAACCAATATATACCAAAGAACCAACTATGGACCTCAAAAAAAGGTGCCTAAGTTATCGATAAAATCAGGGTTTCTTGGATCGGGTACCTCCAAGAGCACGGGGAGAGTAGAGCAAACGCGGATGCGCGAATCTCGATGAAACCGAGAGAGGAACTCGGCGGTCGTCTCATCGAACGGTCGAGATTCACACCCGAGCAGCTGGAGCAATTGCTTGGACTCGTCGGCTCCTATCATGGTAGCGTCTGATAATCGCCGATTTCGGAGAAGGCAAACGAGAGAGAGAGAGAGAGAGAGAGAGAGATGCAAGAGGTTTTTGTACTTGTTTGTGTTTTTAGTTTTTGGATCTTGGATAGTTGGATTTGCTCTTTCGGATATTGGATTGAACCGGACCAAATATTGGGTTTAGGTTGGATCAACCGAACCAGTTAGAAACTCCATAAAAAAATGAACTGCATAATCAAATCTATCATCAACGGTACTATCTTATAATTTAAGAGTATTAATATTTAATTTAACAATTCATGATTCAATTTATTTTAATAGGAATTGATCAAGTTCCGAACCGTAAATAGAGTCGACAACAATCAGAATCATTGTTGTTGTTGTTGGTCAACTTAATAGCATTATTATTAAATTTTGTCTTAAGAATTCAACTTGTTTCAATATCCAAATAAGTTCAAAATACTATACTTTTGTTATTTTGTAACAATGCTTGATTATTGTGAGAAGGTTAGTAGAATTTCAGCCACAAAGTGTATCTATGATCTAGATGACTAGATCACATCTAATTGCGACTACTATCTAAAAGATTTTACAAGATAACTATCAAGTAGGATTTGACAAAACTCGTGCGGGTCCGATCCAACTCGGAAAATCTAAGATCTCAATCCGGCTCGATCCGATTCGAGGGCAAACTCGTGCAGACCCGTCCAAAAAAAATCGTGAGCTTTAGACGGCTAGCGGCCATCTTTGCTGGTAAAATATGTGTTAAGCCTGACCTGTGTTAAACCCAGTATGACATGTCTAACTCGTCATAATTTGTCTTGAAACATTTGTTAACTCATCGTTAACTCGTCGTTAACACGCCATTAATCCGTGATAAAAATACAAATAAATTAAAAACAATTCAAAAAGGTAAAAAAAATCAACAATTTTATATTATTTTTAAATTTTTTTCAAAATAAAATCGGTAACTTTCTAACCTCTTGTCATTTCATTTTCATTTATAACAATTTATTTAAAATTTTATATTATTTTTAATTAAAAAAATTTTAAACAAAATCGACATTTTTTACATTTGTTTATTTCTTTCATTTTCTGCATTTTAATTTGAACTTTTTGGAGTTTTTGAAAATTTTCTAAATAAAAAAAATCGGCCAACCGGCCGAACCCCCTCTAACCCGGCTCGAACCCGTCAGTCCGCTAATCCATGAGTCTTAGATGATTGCAGACGGCTTAATTTGAACCAGAGGAGTGCGCATCAATTTGAACCATCGAATTAAGATCGAACGTTCAACCACCAATAATATGATACAGAAGATTTTTGTATTGTTATATAAAAAAATGTCCGATCTTAATCTGCACACTCTTCTGGTGCAAAAAAAGTGCAACAAAAGATATAGTTCCACAGCACAACAGATTGGTTTTAGCCGCATCCGTTTATTCGAGATTTGGTCTGTATCTATAACTTTCAACCAAACCTTAATAATCACTATTAAAAATCGTCCTATTTATAACATAAGGTGTCTGCAATTCAGAAGCCAACTGCTTAAATTCAAATCAGGAAATCCAGCCCGCTAACAGATCACTAACCCATTCATAAATGATGATAAATTGCATCGTTTATAATGCTGGTAAATATTCAGTCATAACTGATACGTGGTGCTGACTTAATGAAGTCTACAATTTGGAAACCCACCCCAAAATAACCCACAATTCAAAATTTGGATTCAAGTTCAATCAGTCTATGAAGGTAAAATTAATAACAATAAACAAGAAAACAAGCAGCAACTTAATCTAGAGTAGTTTTAACAAAATAAAGCAAATAAACAAAATTGTTTACATTGTTTGTAGCTGTTCCTCTGGTATATATAACCTATGCAAACTAACATCAGACAAAGAAACGGCCCAAATACTGAACTTCATGCAACTCTTCATCAGTAATAACCTGATAATGCAGGGGTTAAAGAGAAAAAAATAAATAGAAGTAAAGGACTAATATGAACTAATACACAATGCAAAAGTATTAACATTAATCCAGCAGCCACAATCATAATAATGTTCCATTATGTCTGAAATAAACAAACAGTTTAACCACAAAGAAGCACTCTGACCGCATAACCAAAGATACATCATACATGTGAGGTACTGGTAACAATCAATCTGGTTGAGGCATACAAACCAGAAAATAAAGTCAGTGAGGATTAAGATTGTATTTATGCATTCAATTGTATTGTTCAAGCGTTCAGCTTAACCGGGGCGCATTTCAATTAAATTTATGATTTGAGGATTAGTCGGGGTCTAATTGGTTAAACAAAAACTCACAAGCACATATAAGAGTTAATGATAATCGAAATACTGAGCATTGTGATCTTCGTTGCAATGCAATGCAATGCAATGGAAAGGCCCTGTATCAGTATTTAGCAATTCACCTCAAAAGTGAAAACCCACAGAATTACATGACGGTATCAGAAAGGAGCATAGTACAAATTTCAACCTCTTAGGCTTAATTAGGTGGTGTTGGCGTTCATCGAACGGTGGCAGTGAGAATGGAAGCAAGAACATGAAGCACAGCAAAAGCGAGAAAGGGGCTCAAATCGAGAGTGCCGAAAAGTGGAGGTATAATATTGCGAAACAAGGCGAGGTAGGGGTCGCAGAGGTCACGAATGGCGGAAAAAGGTTGTCGATCCCATGAGATATTAGGAAACCAAGAGAGCAAAACCCTAGCCATCAACAAGGTGGTGTAGAGATCGAGCCACCTGGCAATGGCGAGGCCGACGACAGTGATGGGCGCGGTGGGAGAAGTAGCACGTGCGAAGAAGAGAGAGGATGTAGATGTGGATGTGGTAAGGGAGGAGGAGAGAGAGGTAAGGGAGGCGGAGATGGCGAGAGAGGAGCGAGTGGGGGAGGGTTTAAGTTTAAGAGGGAAGGTGATCAATGGATGGAGGAGTCTAGGGTTTGTGCGGAGGAGGAGCGGGAAGCAGGAGCAAGGAGTGGAGGTGGAAGAGAGGAGACTCGCCAATGCCATCGCTGCTTCCCAATCTCTCTCACCAACTCTACTTGCTTCGTTCTTATCTGCAAATTAAGCACTTTACCATTTCTTTATGCATTACAACTTAGATATGTACCTCATAATTTAAAAAAAAGGAGATGTTTAAATTTAGTATCGTGTCCTCGTATGTTTTTGTGAGTACCTGTAATTGTCAAAATATTTTTGGGTTAGATATATTCTTATAAGAATAAAACACAACTAACCCTCAAAAAAAGTCTTAAAAAAATAATTTCATAAGAGAAGTGTTATCTTCCTACGAAAATTATAATATCAACCAGTGACGGACCTTAATGGGGCCAAAGGTGGTCATGGCCCCTCTTGAACTTTAAAAATACAATTATCAAGTATTTAATTTTTGTGTAAAAATTTTATTTTGATCATAAAGTGGTTCTTCTTCGCTATAATTTTAGTGAATTTCTGTAACACATACCAACAAAATTATTGAATTAGTTCCCTCTTGATTTGAATTCTATAATTCTCTAACGTATACGAACAAAATTATCAAATTAGCCCCCCCTTAATTTGAACTCAAGCTCTGCCACTGATATCAACCATCTAAAAAATCAGTTCACGAATATTAGAATGCTATGAATTAATATAAATAACCATATCAGTAAATATAAAACAAAAATTAAGAGGTTAAAAACCGAATATCAAAGTAAAAATTTTTTGGTAATAAGGGGTTCCCTTACCCCGACATTATTACTTTTCAAATGTCACTTGTGGCATTCAATTTTCATGCTAAGATTTGAATCCAAGATCTGTTGAAGTCATTCTAGTTAGCCACAATTGAGCTATTAGCAGAAGCAGATTCAGAATTTTCGACAGAGTGTTCAAAATTTACGATTCTTTTTCAAGTTCACAATAATACATATTTTTAAAATATTTTAAAATTATAAGCATATTTTTTCTCAAAAAAATTTAATTATATGATCAATTTTAAAAAAGATTCCAGAAGTGCAACTTACCGTTGGATATGTGTGGCTCCACCATTCACCATTGACTATTGGGCCGTTTGCTTTTGTTTTGTTTCTTATTAATTGTTTTTTTATTCTTAAGCTTCTTCGTATTATAATAATTTAATTATTTTTTGTAATGATTAGAAATACTAAAATTAAAGTTGCATTATAAAAACATCATTTCTTTTTTAACACATAATACAAAATATTTCATGTTCGATTTAAATTGATATTTCGTGTTCGATTTAAATAGAGTGTCATATCCAAATATTCAAAATTTGTGTTGTTAGTAGTTAAAAAATGTGATGCAAGAAGTACTTTAAGTATTTTTTAGTTATTACAATAAATTAATTTATACACTTTTTAAGAAAAACATGCATTTGAAATATTATACTAGTAATCGTATCCGTGCACAACAACGGAAGAAAACAATGTAGAAAAAACAAAATTTATTAAAGTATTTTTGCAAAAAGTAGAAAAAATAAATATCGTTGAACGTAAACCTAAGATAGTATTTTATTTAGTTTGCCTTATTTAGCAAATCAAATTTAGTAAACTTTTAATATTATTAAAGCATGGGGCATGGAGCGTTGAGCGGGGAGCAGGGTGCGGGGGTTGAGGAGCGGGGTGCATCATGTGTCATGCGTCATGCATCTTGCGCCATGCGTCTTGAACAATGCGTTGAGGTATTGGAGCGAGCAACGGAGAGCGGAGAGCAAGGTGCGGGGTGCGTCATGCGTCACGCGTCTTGAACAATGCGTGCCCGTGCACAGTGCTGCTTGCGTCTTGAACAGTGCGTCAGGAGGATTGCATCATTCGTCATGCATCTTGCGTCATGGGTCATGGGTCATGCGTCATGCGTCAAGCGTCTTCAACAATGTGTCTTGCGTCATGCGATGAGCGTCTTGAACAATGTGTCACGCATGACGCGTCATGCGTCTTGCGTCATGTGTCAATAGATTGCAGTGTCTTACGTCATGCGTCTTGCATCATACTTGCGTCATGCGACATGCGTCAAGCATCATGTGTCTTGTGTAATGCGGTTTGTGTCATGCGTTATGCGTTAGCGTCAATTGTCTTGAACAATGCGTCTTGTGTCTTGCGTCTTCCGTAATGCGGCGAGCGTCTTGACCAATGCGCCACGCTTCACGCGTCTTGCGTCATGCGTCGTGCGTCACGCGTCAAGCGTCAAGTGGCTTGCAGCGTCGTGTGTCATGCATCTTGCGTCTTGCATCATCCAATAATGTAGTGCTCAATTTGTAGTGACGCAATAATGTATTAACTGGCAGGGGTTGTACAGTTGGGATCAAATTCAATTTGTAAGTTTTACTTTCTTTATTTTGTACGAGTCCGGTGCACCTAGGAAATGAGTAAACAAGAATCTATTAGTGCCAATGGTCCTTGTACACCGCATCTATCCAAAACGAAGGGATCACCTCCTTTTTATTTAAAATTCCAGCGACATTTCCTCTTTAAGTTTTTTTTGTGGTGAGGGCATGTGACCAGACATGTTGAAGTTGAAAATTCGCGAGAAAGAGCTTGGAGCATTAATTTGATCGGACGTCATATAGTCCGCTCCCAATAAAATTAACTCATTGTCCTTGAGTGTTTTGTCAATCCAAGCTTCTTAATAAAAATGAGACATAGTAGTTGAATCGTAAAGTGTGTCGTGTATCGGTGGATTTTGTATCGTATCGTTAAGATACACTAAGTTATTTTTAAAATAATAAAAGAAGTTATGGTACTTAGTATCTAATAAAAAAATTCTAAATAACTAAAGAAACTATCATAATTTTAAATATTATTTTTGTGATGTTCCCTTCCTTCTTCTCATTTAATTGCAATTAACCTAAAAAATAAATATTAAATATTAAATTATGTAATTAGACATGTGCAATAAAATCTATGCGCCTATGTAAGTATTATTAAATACTAACCGAGTAAAGTTGCGTGCAATTTAATAAGTGACAATTTATTTTAATAAGTAAAGTTGTGTGGCCTAGTGCAACTGTGTGCCTTAGTGGAGACCAAAAGAAAACCCAAAAATCAGAGAAATAAAGCAAAGTAGCAAACAATCGTGTGGGCAACTGTGCATTAAATGCATTAAAATGCTTTTCGAGTCTTCTATTAACTATTCTACTCCTCTTCTTAAAAAAATTATACAAAAAATCCAAAAAAAAAAAGAAAGAACAAGAAGACAAACATGTAATGACGATAAACTCCTCGTCGCTATCAAGGTTGGGTGTTGGGGTGCAAATTTCTTCTTCGATTCCAGTTTCTTTCTCTCTCTGATTTTGCTGCTCTCTAGTTTCGCTAAAATTAGCACACGAGAAAACACGAGAAAGGGCTAGGGTTGCACAAATTGACGCAAAATAGTATCGTAGAGAAGGAAAAAGCAAATTGTCGGGGTAGATTGCAGTTATGAGGCAAAATCACGGATTCTATTGGACAGTTCGTGAATTGCAACTAAATATGATAACGATACGATACAATATGCGTATTGTACTCTCGTATCGTCCTCTGAGCCTCTAAATCGTATCGAATCGTGAGATTCGTATTCCATATCATAAAATTCGCGAGATATACTTCATCTCAGATACACAGAAAAAATTCGTATCTCTTAACTTCTGACTCGTATCAAATCGTGAAATTAATATCCTATCTCGTAAGATACTAAACTATGAAAGGAGAGATATTCTTTATTCGCATCATTTCGAAATCCTCCCAACGAATTCTATTGAACCCGGCTGAGCAAAATTTTGAACCCGCCTAAAAAATGAGGCGAAACTAAATAGCCGCAAGCATTAAAGCAGCCTTTATTTTCGCCACCTCTCCTTACCTTCCCTCATCACTCTCGCCTCACACTTCTTTGCACCTGTTATACCAACTTCGATTCTCTCGATTCCTCGTAGACAATACAAAATTACAACTACAATCAACAAAAATGACGCTAAAGAAAGCTCCATCTCAATCTCAACCTCAATCTCAATCTCAATCTCAATCTCAGCCAAATTGCAATAATGCAACCTGTCCACCGTCGATGCCATTAACGCTGCGCCTGATCTTAAAGGCAGGCTCCGCCTTGACGGATTTCTCTCGCCGCTCCAATGGCACCATCAATCGCCGCCTCCTCTCTTACGTCTCCCCACTCTCCTCCGCCTCACTCCACCCCTACTCCGGCGTCCGTACTTCCGACCTCACAATTAACCCCTCTTCAAACCTCAAAGTTCGAATCTTTGTCCCCTCGACGCCATCATCAACCCCTCTACCACTTATTGTCTTCTTTCATGGAGGCGGATTCGCGTACCTCTCCGCCACATCCACTATATACGACAGGGTGTGCAGAAGGTACTGTGGGAAGATCGGGGCGGTGGTAGCGTCGGTGGATTACCGGCTATCGCCGGAGCACCGATTCCCTGCGCCATACGACGATGGAATGGAGGTGTTGAGGTATCTCGATACGGGAGAAATTCAATCGGAGAAGGTGATGGAAGGGATTGAACTGGATTCGTCCAGTTGTTTTCTTATGGGAGATAGCGCCGGTGCCAATATCGCTCACCATGTTGCGCGCAGGTGAGACCTTGGATATACATTTTTTCTTGTTAACCCTGACATATTTGTTATTAATTTATTATATAATTCATATCATGCGTTTGGTGGTTGGATTTTAGTTAAAGAAGGCTCTAGAGTCAAGACTTATATATCTGATGCTTTATTTAATTGTTTAGTCACTTTAGTGTTGGAAAGTTCAAATTCTGTTAGCTGCATTTCAATGAGTCCGAGTCATCTAGTAATCTTTTAGATAAATAAAACAAGGAACAGAATGAAAAGAAATTATAATCTAGCATATAACATAAAACTCTTATCAAACATTATAACTTTCAACTTTGCTAGTTGGTATTTATTTTATATTTATCCATTCAAACCTGCAAAAATTGTCGATCTTTTGTCATAAAACATGCTATTCTTAGGTACTGCACAGAAGCCGCAAAATGGGACTGGATAAAGCTTGCCGGATTGATATCTATCCAACCATTCTTTGGGGGAGAAGAACGAACTGAATCCGAGATTCGTCTGGAGGGGGCGCCATTGGTGTCGATTGAGCGTACTGATTGGATGTGGAAAGCATTTCTACCCGAGGGAGCAGACAGGAACCACGAGGCGGCGCATGTCTTCTCCCCAACAACAGACCTTGGTAACCTAATTGTAGCCAACTAAAATTAAGTAAAACTTACCATAACAAATAAGAAGATTAAACAATTAAATTTTCTTATTTAGAAATAGATTATAAAATGTATAGTGTACTTTTGGTTTACAAAGTACAATTATATTCTCTAGCTGGCTTGAGAGTTCTTGGCACTTTTTTTGCATGTTAAAGATTTGTATAGATAAAAATCAAGCCATCTTTACATTTATTAGCGTCTGTTCCTTTTTTCATGATTCCTAATATTGTCTCCATGTGTTGCTTTGTGGATTTGTGCAATAGATTAGTAAAATTACCAAAATTTTCTACTGGAAGATCTTTTAATTTTGACCATTTAATGCTTGGCTAATTACATTTATCTAGTACTGTTAGAT
Source organism: Eleocharis quinqueflora (assembly GCA_964058865.1). Lineage (NCBI taxonomy): Eukaryota > Viridiplantae > Streptophyta > Magnoliopsida > Poales > Cyperaceae > Eleocharis > Eleocharis quinqueflora. Next base: position 10,884 of record CAXKVX010004154.1, read on the forward strand.
CAAAACTAATTTGTTATTTTGTTTAACAGGTAATGCCTTCCCACCAGTAATGGTGGTGATTGGCGGTTACGATCCATTGCAGGACTGGCAAAGAAGGTACTCTGAGATGTTGAAACAAAAGGGGAAAGATGTGCAAGTAATTGATTATCCAAATGCAGTGCATGCCTTCTATGTTTTTCCTTTCGAGGAATCGAAGCAGCTGATCGGTGAGATCATGAAGTTTGTGGAGGCAAAGAAGTGTAAGGCCGCTTGAATAGTAATTGTGCATGTGTTCTATTAGGTACAATTTGGTGGTCTACTAAATTAGACTAATAGGTGTAATTTGGTTTTAATAAATTAGGGTTAGTATGGACATAATCCTGTGGGTTAATTTATTAGTCTAAGTTGTTGGGTTTGGTGGATTAGATACTTGTTTTTTAATAAACTATATTTAGTGCTATGGTGGATTGGTGGCGTCAGAAAATTAGCTCCAGTTGTTCAAATAGATGAATGTGTTAAGGTTTCTATTTTCTTCTTACTTTCGGTTTTCCTTCTACGAATAAATAATGTGTTATGTGTTTGAGTGTTTCATGAATTATACTCCAACTTGAAAAACTTGTCGTGTAAGCAAGAACCGCTCAAAATTGAAAGATGAAAATATCTGGTCTTTGCTCATTTGTTTAGAAAGTTAATTAAAAGGACTTCAGCAGAAACATAAAGAAAGAAAGAAAGTAACGAAATTGACAACGAACATTTGACCAATATAACCTTCAAATATGCAGTATTTTTTTTTCAATAACAAATGGAAACCTCCTGTAAGGTTAATTTCCTGGAAGGCTGAAGAACCAATTATGATAGCTCCGTTTGTTCCGCCAGTTCAATTAAATTTGGTACAGTGAGAACCACATGAGAGCAATTAGGAAGCAATTCCTTTTTCTCTCTTTTTTTCCTTTTGTAGATTGAGAGAACTAATACAAAGGATATTGCAAAGGGAGCTGATAGGTAGATATCATATTTGATATCGACTATTGATATCGATTTTATTATGCATTTTTAGTTTTTTTTGAAGTAAAGATGGGGGATTATGCATCTTTAGTTGAATTATACTGCACATTATTTGAATTATTATGCATGTTATTTTTTGTAACAACATAATTATACTTGTCGATTTTATTATGCACCTTTAGTTGAGTTATCGTGCATATTATTTGAGTTATCATGCATGTTATTTTTTATAATGAAATAGTTATATATGTTAATTTCTGTACTAAAATAGTTATTATGGTATAACATGCATAATAACTCAAATAATGTGCATGATAACTCAAATAAATGTGCATAATAAAATCGATATCAATAGTTGATATCAAATGTGATATCTATTGAAAAACCTAAATCAATTTCCAATTCGCATTCTCAAGGAAATTAACAAGAAGTTATGACCTACAATCTTCGCGGATCAAATCGTAAATCTCCACTACCCCTCCACTAGATTGTTGCTCCATGACATTAACTTGAGCGGTGATATTCACACCACAATTTATTATATTAACACCACTTTTTTTTTGTGATGACGACTTTACCCTCCCTTAATCTCTCTCCCATTGCCATATTTCTATGGCTATTTATTACTTAATTAATTTTCATAATTAGTAAGTCTGCTCTTTCCATTATTTAAACCATTAGCATTGAGCGGCAAAAAAAACAAACTAATCTAAAGCACTCATCACTAATACATCTCTATTTGAACTTTAATTTTTTTATATGTAAATCTAATAAGTAATTTATAGACAATTATGTAAACAAGTCTTTTCTGTTTTTAATGAAAATTATTAGTTGGCAAATTTTCAACTAACTTTTGGAATAGCCGGAAAAAGAATAAAATGAATAATTATAATGATTAACTAAATGGCTATATACATTAAACCAATATTTTAAAATGCATTTCTCAATATGCACGAAGTAAGTCAATGTATAAGTATGCAAATGCATGTGCGGTTCAACATGCAGATGATATATATGTGAATATGTATTTGAAAAAAAGAAATTAAAACATATAAACTAAATATAATTATTTTATTAATTTCAATTAAGAATAAATTAATATGACAAGCTATTAATTTAATTTTAGATTAGTCGAACCAAATATGTCATATAACTAATTTAATAAATTTAGTACAATGAATTTTTTTATAAAAATATATAATGCACTAATGAAGATGCAAAAACAGTTATGCATGTGGTCTCAAATTGCACAAGCATAAGCCACTGCATATGCTATTCATATGAATGCATTTTAAACATTGTTTTTGTATAAATAAAAACATGCGGCCCTTTAACTTAGATGCTTATGCTGCAGCAGCAGCAACAACAATAATAATAATAATAATAGTAATAATAACATAATTGTAGTAATAATTATGATAATAATCATAATAATCATCGCCAGAATCTGATCAGAAGGGTCGTTAGTTGAAAGAATAATTAAAACTACCTCAAACAATACTGTTGTTTGTTCTCAATAAATAATAATATATATATATATCATTTCTTAAATTTTGTTCTATACTTATTAGATTTCAATAAGAAAAGAATAAAGTTTTAAGAGGAGATGCATGAGTGATGATATTGTGGATCAGTTTGTTGTTTTGCTGATCAATGTTGTGTTTTTAATATGGAAAATGTTTCGACTATACGACAATCGATAGACTCATCGATACGTATGTCACTATGCATGTTGAAATAATTATTATGCATGTTATTTTTGTACTGAAAAAGTTATTATGCATGATATTTGAGTTGTTATGCATGTTAAAAAAATAACATGCATAATTATTTCTCAATACAAAATAACACAATAATTTTTTAATCATGTGTATGGATAAGCGGATCGATGAGCATATCTCCCTTTTAATATATTCTTTGAATGTAATGGTTTAAAGAATGAAACTAGAAGATTTACCGATTATGAAAATTAATTAAGTAATAAATAGTCATAGCAGTATGGCAATTTGAGAGAGATTAAGAGAAGGTAAAGTGGTCATCACAAAAATATAATGATGTTAATATAATAAATTATGGTGTGAATATCACCGCCACCATTAACTTCTTTAGAGTGATTTGAGATAATCCTCGGCTGCATTTATTGAGACATCTGTAGTTAGTTGTACTAGTTTACGCCGAATAGTACCTTTGTATATAACGTGGCTGAGGTACAATTAAAATCACAACTGCCTCGCGTTGTAGTTGCATACTTGCATGTGGTATATGGTCCATTAACTGCTCTGGCCCACGGCCCACGGCCCACGGCCCACGGCCCACGGCCCACTCCGTTGATAGGGTTTCTCATTCTCAGCCAGTGTTGCACGCTTGCACTGCATCTGCATGTCGGAATCAGATCTTGTGTCACGCGGCTCGTGCAGCGCAGAAAATCGCGATCGTTCAATTGCGTCAAGATTCGTGCAAATAAGTTTTTAAATATAAACTCTGTAAATCAAATCGACAACGTCCGTATCGCACGGCACATGATAAGCTTTCCTGCATGTCTGCATTTGATTCACGCGTTTTACTTTTTACAGAGATCGGAATTGGGGAGAGGTTCGTTTGGCGTTTTGTTGTTATTTATGGATGGGTGCCTAATTGCCAACCTCAGTACTACATGCGACATCGATACACGCGTGCATCATTAAATGTGATGTGTTAGTACATGTTACTATGCTCAAGATTTTTGTGTTAATAGATTTTTCAAATTTTAAAAATTCTCAGTATGCGTGCACTTGTTAAAAAAACTTAATAATTATTATAGTATTTTGTGTTACATGCGTTAATACTTGTAATAAAATTTTATAAAATAGATTAAAAATTTCATGAAAGATTGCAATAAAAAATAGGAAAATATAGAAGGCATGCACTGCATGATGCTTAATTGGTTTCGTAAAGCAAGCCTGGTATGAATTCTGAGCCGGATTGATCCATAATAGAGCAAATTTAACAAATAAGCAAGCCTGATATGAATTCTGGTATTAATTCTTTAACTAATCTATACTAAATAAAAAATAAAAAAATTAAACATACATCCTTATCTAATAATAAACTATTAAAATTGAACATTCAAACCTTTTTTTGATTATATATGTTCTCAAGATGAGTCATCAGCTTCTGAAACAAAAGCACCATACAAATTGTTCAGTATAAAAGCTCTGTACTGAAATAAAAACAACTCCTAACATAACACTCAGTCATGAACCATATTTATACTACTCTTATTACATTTTAGATCACAGCTGAACATATTTTGCTTGCATATTAAGTGTATATCTAACAAAAACATTTCTAAGATCCATGTTATCTCTTAATCCAACAAATCTTCTTGCCTATCCAGTGAATTGTCTTGAACCACAATCCTGACTTGATTATTATACATGCGTGCCACTTTGCTAGAGTCACCTGTCCAATACGAGAATAAATGCAATATTGAATTATAAATGGATGAAGCTAATTTCATTTTCCCATTATTAAAAATTATATTGTTCGTTTCATTTCAAATTACCCATAAAAATGCTGCCAAAAGAGTTCCCCAGTGTTTTAAATTTAAAGCACTTAAATTAGTGAATGAATTTCTTAAAATTTCTAAATAGTTGAAATCAAAATTATACTAGATATGTGATAATGTATAGTTTGCCAAAAACTACAACTTATAGGACATAGTAAAAGTAAATGATTAATAGTCTCTACTTGTCCACATAATATACAATTGAGATCCCCCTGCCATCCTCTTTTACTTAGAGAATATTTTTGTTTTAATTTTATTTTTAATTGCTAACCATATAAATAGCTTAAACATTAAAGGAATTTTAAGAATGCATATAGTATAATTCAGGTTTTTAACTCTCCCAAAATTTAAAAATTCATATAATGGTTTCATTGAATATTCGCCATTAGACTCCAAAGTCCATATTGATGAATCAGTTTCATTGATAAATTGTGTGTTATTTAAAATATCAATAATTTCATTTTTTTTGTACCCTCATCTCATTACTAACTCTTCTTTGGAGGTGTGATTTATATCCCCTTGATTCCAGACCTGTTGCAATGTGGTTTTATCTGATTTTGCTTTGTTAAAAACTAAAGGAAATTGTATATACAGTGGAAAAGTGCCCATCCAGTGATCCCTCCAAAAGTTAATTGTTTTATCATTGTCCACTATTTTCCAATTACCTATCTGGATGAAATCTTGTAATTGACTGATTCCTTCCCAAAACGGTGAGGCTTGAGTATTAAATTTACCTTTATACTTAATTGAGATAATTTCTTTCAATAAACTTTTATATTGTTGATGAGTAAAGAATCAAGCCCATTTACATAATAAGACAATATTCATTTGAGATAAATTTAATATGTCCCATCCTCCAAACTATTTTTTCTGACATAATTTTTCCCATTTTACCAAATGAATTTTTCTTTTAACATCAATTTCTGCATCAGACCATAGAAAAGATTTTCTTATTTTATCAATTTGTTTAGCTATCCACTTAGACATCTTATAAACATCAATATAATTGGAAGCTTTTGCAACATTAATTTATTTATTTTGCTAATGTATATCTTATTTAATGTTATAGATGACAGTTTGAAATTAAGTTTGAATGTTCAAAGTAGTAGACAAATTATGCATCCGCAATATGCAGATGACACATTACTTTTTGTTAAAGCAGACAAACAAATGGTAGAAAAACTTACATGGACTTGAAATATTTTTGAAGGAATTTCTGGTTTGAAAATAAACTACATTAAAACAGAAGTTATTTCTTTAAATTTACCATCAAATTTGGAAAAATATTACGCTAACCTCATAGGTTGTAAAAGTGGCACCTTACCAATGAAATATCTAGAACTTATTTTACAATGGAAAACACCATCTAAATCAGATTGGTTGAAATTAATTGAAAAAATTAAGAGGAAATTATCTAGATGGAGAGGTAAGCTCTTTATCTTCAGGAGGAAGACTGGTCCTTTTAAATTTAGTATTATCCTTCTTTGTCAGCTCGGAAAACTTACTTCTACACCAGACGTTATTGTGATGATTTTTCAGATATTCAATGGCATGTAGTGACTCTTCCATGAAACTATCCAAGTGAGCTTGACACTTCCGTGTTGTGTGCCTTTGCTGCAGGCCACATGTTCTTATCGTATACAACACTGTGAAACTTGTTTTTAAAGTTTTCCATAAGATGTCCCACTCTTTATGCTATGCATAAGGAAATGTACTTGCAATGATCTAAGCCCTTATCTTGCATCTGAAGAGATCGTCAAACCCGACGAATTTCCTATTGCATTCCTCAACTGAGTCTTGAACCAACTTCAGTTCTCTTTGTTTCTGCATCGAACACTCCAAATGCTACTAGAAATAACCAATTATGGCCATCAATTGTCGAAACAGCAGCCAACTTCCCCATCCAAATGCTTGTGAAACGAATCAGCAAGTAAAAAAATTGGACAAATGAAGCAAATGAATGTTTAGAATTGATGATTTTATTTGGATTTACTTACCATTCAAATGAGTCGACTCAACACCTAAATAAGGTCTACATCCATGTAGAAAGTCATCTATGCACAGTTTGAGCGCCACGAAAATCTTGCTAAAATACATCTTATTACCAATTCTTCTGCAATCTATCTCAACAATGCTTCCTCGACATTTCGTTTCCAACTCCGCCTTAAAGTTCAATGTGAAGCTATCCTTCCATGACCCCTGCATCTTTTTAAGCTCCACTTTTTTGCCCTCCCAAGCCTTTCCATATGTAAACTTGACGTGAAACTCATCTTCCAACTTTTTCTTTACTTGTTTCGCTCCGGCTATGGGATTCTTTCGCAACCAATATGCCTTCTTTTCTGATATCCAAGATTGATAAACCATATTTCCTTCAACCATGCTAGTAGATGGACACGTATGTTCGTTTGGTAATACTGTCACCTACAATTAAAAAAATTGAATGAATCCTTGCAATTTAATACATCGTAAAGAAATGTTCTTAAGTAATTCATGCATACCATAAAGGCCTTGCTTCCTTGAACCTTAGAAGCACGAATCCTCCATTGATAATCAAGATTTTTGCATTTCCTCATGAATCTTTTCTTGTCTGACTTAACTGTTATGTATTTAAATTCATTTTTTTTGGCAAAGTGTGTCAATGCGTGTATGAATGTATTGGCATCTAGAAATAAGGCTTTAACCTCTATCTTCGAATCGTTCGGGTCATACGCAATGCTAGATTCACTTCCAACTGCCTCATGGTTCACAGTAGAGTCCTCGTATACTTTATCAACCGACATAGTTTCTGCACCTATTTCAACATCCACTCTAGCACTTGCATGAGCAAAATCTTCCCCACGACCAGAAAATACACAACATCATCCATTCCAACATAGTTAGCAAGGTTGCCGGAAACATTACACTCTTGGGTGCTCTCTACTTGGCTTTAACTACCCAAAACGATTCTTGTTGATGGTTGAGATGTAGTGCAAAGATAATTTGGAATTGTACCACTGCAATTTGAACTCCGATCAGCTTCGCACACTACTATCAGAAATGACAATTTCCTCTCATTTTGGTATATTACAATTAAGTCCAGTATTTGAGATTCAGACAGTAGCTCCACTTCTTTATCCTCATTTTTGTCAAAAAATCAAATTTTAGGCAATTGATTGCTGCCCTAACGAATCTTCTCAAGTGAATCACTCTTCAAATCTACTAGAGAAAATTTATCTGAATCGACCACCCATTCTAGAATACTTCCCTTAAAATATAATTTTCTATCATCATTTTGCTTGTTCCAAAACCCTCAACCTTAGCCTCTATTCTAAAGGCAGCGTGTTGATCAAACCTGTACAAAAATATTGAAACAGTCTGCTGAGATAGAAGCAAGCAAATTGAACGAGTCCGATAATATCAGATGCAAACCATACAATGGTTGTTCTCCTAAATTAGTTGGTCAAAAGAAAAATTCATTTCATTCTTTTGTTGAGATATATCAGGGGGATGAGGTACAGTTTAGGAATTATCAAAAGATTATCATATGACTAATCTGACGAAGTAACACTCTGCTACAGTATAGGAATTATAAAGATTATCATTCTTTCAATTGCAGTAAAACAGCGAAATCGCAAAAAAAAAAAAAAAAAAAAATCGAACTGGACCAGTTAAATGAAATCGCAAAAATCACTGGGGCATTTGAAATGTTTCAGAAGTTTGCTGTAAAATCGCAAAAAAATGCATTTAAAAAATGCTACTGTAAAATCGTAAGAATAACTGAACAATATATGAGGATTAGGGTTAACCCATTAGAAATCCATGAGAGGTCCATCTCATTCCCAAGTAGCTCGCAACATGCGGAGTAGACGTCGTTGGAGAAGATGATTAGGGTTAGGCGGGAGGTGGCATGGATGGGCTTATTCCTTGTTTCCCGCCTTTCGATCTCTTCTCAGTCGATTAGGAACGAGACTCAAAACTTTTCATTTCCAGTATTAGATGCACTAGGAGTACTATTTTGGGATTACAATATTTTTTAAATCAGAAAAGATATAATTAAATTCTAAGAGTGACATTAATCTAAAATAATATAGTAAATTAAAAACTTTTGGCAAAATTCTTAATTTGAACTATAGAGTGGCAAGAATAAAAATTAACAACTTTGAAGTGGCAATTAATAGTCTAATTGTCCCTTAAATAAATTAATGGTACTAGAATCACAATAAGATTTACTCGTTATTTACATGAAATGAAACAAAGTGAAAAGAAAAAAAAAATGACAACAAACAAGGGATAGTACTACTTGATCTTAGAGCAACGTTCTAAACTGTGATGGCACTTCAAAGAAGGCCGGGATCATATCTATTCTTTTTTTTTTTTGAGGAAAAGGATCATATCTATTCGTTTGCACCAACCAAAATATAAAGAAAAGAAAAAAATATTGATGGCAGTTCAACGAAGGCACTGACGAGCATGATGAGGGAAGTACGGCGTTGTAGCCATTGCTCTTTCGAGGTTGCTTCTTTCCTTCTTCTCCTTTCTTTTACGAGTGTTTTCTTCCTTTTCCTTTTCCTTTGTTATCTTTTCTTGCTTCTCTTTATCTTCCTCTGGAGATGACGGTGATGTCGTCGGAAGTATCTTAGCTAGAGATTTCATACTAAAACAGCTCATCCTCTTTCTCTCTTATTTTCTTAATAAGTTCTCTGTTTTTTCTTCGAGAAACACACACTTTCTTTCTCTTTCCTCTTTAATTCTCTATATGGAGAGAAGAAACTAGAAGTGCGCCTTTTTATAGAACAGAGAACAGAAACTTTTTCCAAATTGGGTAACTTCCACACGAAAGAAAGCTTGTCTGGTCTGGTTCTAAGTCTGTTACCAGTTATTTATGAGAATTTCAAATTTGCTCCTTCTGAAGGAAGCTTCACAAAGAATCATCATATATTTGATAATATTCAACGACAGAGACAGAGACAGAGACAGAGACAGGTGTTCCAATGAGAGCGGAGGTTTGTCCTCGTGATTTTTTGTTCAATTTTGACTGAATCAATGATCCTTAACGAGCAAGGAAACAGTCAAGTAGTTTACTGTTGTTGACTGGACCGAAGCTGCTTCGTGACTCGTGAGCAAGGGATAACAACTCCTAGCTAGTATAGAGTATCAAATAATGAATCAAAAAGAAAGAAAGAATTAGAGTATCAAATAATTGCTTTAATTAGGACCAGAGCTTGGCTGGACCCGAATCTGCTGCAGCGTAGTAGCGCGCTACAGAAAATAAACAGTTCGGATCGATCGTCAATTTCGCGGTCGATCGTCAGAGATGAAAATCAGAGAGGTCTTTATATTTTAGCATGAATCTTGATGCAATCAGTGAAAATCGGACGGTTCAAGTGTTGCACTACACCGTCCCGCGCAGCACCAAATCCCGTTCCGAGCTTGACTAGACATGCCTCCGAAGCTAATTCACCTCCCCTCAACTTAGCAGCACAGCGGGTCTTGATGCATTCTTATTTCTTACCATTTAACAGCGTCTCAATTCGTTCGTATCGTGATTTGCTACATATAACGAATTATTTTACAGCATAAAATTCATGCCCGTTGTACATTTCAACTTACGGAATATCCTACCAAATACGCATTCCTCCGAAGCAGATGTAAATTTAATTGATAAAAATATGGAACTTATACGTGGTTTTTATTGTAGACGATTAGGGACCCATTTGCATTAGTTATTTCATTTAATTAACGAAAATTGTTTCGTTTGCGTCAAACATTACGTTTAGAAAACACAAGAGATAAATTATTTGTTTGAACTAAACGTTACGTTTATATTTATTTAATTACGAATATTGATCAATTTCTCTATATCATATCAAATACAATGTCACACCCCAGAAATAATGACTAGCTTAGGGGTGTTAATCCCGCCACGTGTACTTGATTTCAAGTACACGAAAGGCTCAATTTGCCACTCATAAATACATATATGATTAATTTATTATACTTAATTTTAAGGAAAAACACACACGTTTCACATAGTACATGAACATCCAACAAATACATACATATATAATTCAGCGTCTGAACACAAAGTTTACAGCGGAAGCTAAACAAAAATAAAATACATACATAGGAGGACGATCCCATCAAAGGACGTGGGATCGACCCTAACTAACCTACTACAAACTAATCCTAACAAAAGAATAATAAGGAAACAACTAAAGTGATCTTCAAAACGGAAGACGCCGGACTCCATCCTAACGCTCTCCTCTGGACATCAAAAGAGACTCCTGCTCCTTACCTGGACCCCACAATCAACCGTGGAACGTGAGTAAATTATAAAAATTTACTCAGTGTGGATTAAGGTCCAGCCTTTGGGATTATATCCGATTCAAGGTTGGACCAATCACATTTACTAAGAATGCCTATATTTAGTTACTACACCTGACTTGTATTTAGTTTAACCATTAATCAATTTAAATAAATAATTAAAACTCTCCAAAGAGACGATACGAGAAAGAAATCCAAAATATTTATGAGGAATAGTAGTATACAATACTAGTAAGGAAAGATATCAAACTCCTAGACAAATGTTCAAAGAACCAAATTTTAGAACCCCGGGTGTAGGACTTCAGGATTTGCCCCCTTAGACGGGTCTAGTATGTCAGCCGCCAATCTAAGGATATCGTTAGACGGGTCTAGTATATCAGTCGCCAATCTAACTTAATTCTGAGTTTCCAGAACGAAACGCCCTGGTAAAAGCATAAGCGGCTATAAAAGCACACACTCGATCAAAAGCGAACCGAGAAGCCTACCTTACAAAAAGAAAATGATAAACATAAACTCTCGGTCTCAGCCGTCATACGGAAATAAGGAACCGACTACCCGTTTGAGTAACCATAATAAAGGGAACTCCCTGTACCAACCAGGGGCCAAAGGGGAGCCCCAGACTTCCTCTGTACCAACCAGGAGCCAAAGGAGGAAGTCATTCGAATATTAGGAGATCCCGAAATATCGGCTAATAGAAATATAAAGAACGGAATAGCTCCAATACGTCACATATGACACGCATACTCTAAACTGAGAAACCGAACCTTAATCACTCAAAGGAAGATATTATAATATTTATACTAGTAAGGATCTTGAAAATCAAACACTCGAACTGGCACTACGAGCCACCAAGTGATGGTCATCGATGGTGAGCAGTGGTCGAATGTCCTTAGGGACATCCCGAGAAATGGACCCCACGGGCATTGAGCTTGCGTACGTAATCCATCCTCACGATGCCCCCATACTACATCCGTCCTATCTAGACTCACCGTGATCAAAGAGAATATATAAATAATAGTTGATACGCATCTACTTATAAGTACTCTAATAGCCTATACGATCCATATAACAGATCTCACGTGCAATATGAATGCAGGTGACATGCAATGCAGGTTGGTCAAAATAGTTGGTTCAGTTACCAATATGAATTCATGACAGTTCAAGATCTACGGGCTTGATTATAAATTGTTGGTAATTTGGTACTGAAGTTCAATTTAGGTAAGACTGGTAGGTCCTAATGAAGAGAGAAAGGAATATAATACCCAGGAATCCACACCTGGAATGAAGCGCAAGCTACTCTATCGAAGGATCTGCTGCGTCCGTGCTGACCTCAGCGTCGTATACAGCAGTATGGGTCTCGTCCCCTACGTGTGGGTCCGAGTCTACTAAATCTCCTATTTATTTATTTCGAGTATTGTTCAGTTAGTCGAAGGACTATTTCTGAAAGTAAGTTACATGAAAGGTACAGGCGTTTGAGACGTCCTTGATGCTCCTAATATAATTTACTTAATAGTTTCACTTAGTCAGGTCTTGCGTGCAGTGTCCGTGCTGCACAGTGAGTGTGGGTACAATCACTTGTTTCTGTCCTTTTTATTTAATATAAATGTGGTCATGAGTGTATTACTATTCCCATTATTCAATGCGACGTCAGGACGATAAGGCAAAGAGTGTAAATAACAAATCACGATGAAAGCATGTTATAAAATCAACTATTTTTAGTTGGACTTTTATTATTAACAAATCAAAAGAAGAAACAAAGTTAGTTAATTATATATTAACTAATATGTGTGTAATTGTGTTAATTATGTGTTTATAGAGAAATTGCTCAATATTTATATATATCATTGTAATTAAATGTTTACTTAGTCATAATTATGTGTATTTTTATATATTGCATTAATGTTACTTATATACTTATGTGTATCGTATATAATGTATTATATGTATTATATTTAATTAGTCTTATAATTAATTTGTTACGTTACTATATGTATTAAATGATTACTTAGTCGTATTCGGGTGTTTTTCACATGTAATTTAGGTGTACGATAGATTCCATGTGATATAGAGAAATTGATCAATATATATTATTATTTATATAATTATACTTAGTCCAATTTTGCTGGTGGTGATTCGGGTGTTCTTTATTAGCTGTATATATATATGTTCATTAGCAGTGGCGGATCCAAGATTCTCGCCAGGGGGTTCAAGATTTACGGTATTTTCCAGAGGGGTTCGAAATGATGGTTATTCTTGCAAAAAAATTATTTTACATGGTCATTTATGCAAAAAAAAATTTCAAATACATGGTCATTTGTGAAATTTTTAAAAAAATATATGGTCATTTTTGAAATTTTTTTTCCAGGGGGGTGCAGCTGCACCCCCCTGGGACAACGTGGCTCTGCCACTGTTCATTAGTACATAGGCATGTATACATATATGTATATACATATATACATGTTTACGCTTATATACATACATAAACACTTATATATATATATATATAGTTTGCTCTATAGTTATTTAGTTATTTATATGTACATATTCATATACATTGCATCTGTTTAGCTTACAACTATTTAAATTATGTTGCCATTTAGCATATCATGTTTAGCTACATGATTAGGGCGTTGCGTATTATTATAAGTCAAAGACCATTTATCAAGCACGTTGTCGTCCTAATTTCCTATTCTATTTATATAGCTAATTCGTATTTATCCGTTATAGCAGTTGTGATACATATAATATAGAAGAAAATATATAAGAAACACAATGAAACACAAGTTGGTTTATTTTAAATTATTTATCGTTTGTTTGTGTTAATCCTGGAGTGGGATCAGAAGTCCGTACTCGTGCATCATAGTCGAAGCTCGTGCTGCACGGACTTATGGTCGTCATTTCCCATTTTATACCTTTGGGTCTAGTTACTAGGCATTTTTGGGTAGGGCCACCGTTTATATAGTATCTGTATTTACCCATTTCGGCCTAAACAGGGCCCAAGCCCGAAATACACCTAGAACTATCATTGTTTTACGGAAGGGTCCATTTTAGTCATGTGGTATCCGTAGGGTCAGAGGGATCTAAAGGCTTTATAGCCCATTTTATCCATTTAATTCCAACCAAGGCCCAGATTATTATTAATTTCGTTTTTAAGTCAAATAAGGCCCATTAATCTCCTTTTAAATTTCAGCAAGGGCCCATTTGGCCTCAGCAGCCAAATTCGAAAGAAAAAATCCAACTAAAGTCCAGTCATCACCTCTGGGCTTTCAAATTTACACCCGAAAACAGCAAAGCCCAGCACTAGTATCTGGTGCTGCACTGGTAATACCAGAGCAGTCGAAATCAGAGGGTGGGTAAGGAAAAAGGCACCAGTAAAACCAAACAACACAACTAATCACCCCATACTAGATAATAGTTAAGGCATACCCAAAACCAGCAAAACAAGGGCAGCAAGGTCAGTCCCCAAATAACACCGGCAGTGGCTCGATGGCCACTGCCATCAAGGTGTATCATCCCAATAGTTCAAAAATCACCCCATCAATTCAAAAATCACCCCAACAATTCAGCAAATCAACAACAACATTTCCAGTATTCAAAACGATGCAAGCAGTAGAATAACAGAATACCAAGGTTAAGCAAATACGTAAGAGATCGAATCACACAGCAAGGTAAAAAGAAGGCCTTGAATTAAACGTCACAAGTTGTTATTTGTTTACCAGAAAAATAGGTGGCAATGCCAGGTGACGAACACGTAAGGCCGCAAGGCACGAAATCGAGGCCACCGTCTCTTAGCTCTGCCTTCCCTCTCCCCCGTGCTCTCTTCATATTATTACCAAAGAATTTCCGAGATATCAACCTAAACAAATTTCTAGAGGCTATCTCAACTCATGAGAATGCAAACCGACCAGCAGGTCGAAAAGGGAGCGTGTAGCCGAGATTTATAGGCAGAGAGAAAAGGGGGGAAAACAAGAGCCAGTGAGGTGAGCGAGAGTTCGTACTAGCACTTGAGTGTTTTCTTTCGAAAATCCACAAAATGGACAGAGGCGCATCTGCTTTAATGGCAAGGCTGGTGGGTCGCAAAGGTCACAGGTTAATCGACAAGTTCAACAGGTGAACATGTATGGCACTCGAGTGTGCGAGCTGTCGGTCAACGAAGGAGAGGGGTGGGTCCCCTTCCTTTTAATGGCCGAGTCTACCAAACAGTAAGGCTACGAGAGTGGGAGAGTTCTCCCCGTGTGCGAATGGGAACAAGGAAGGACAGAAAGCCAGCCGAAGAGGTGAGGAAGTGACGGGAAGAAGAAAAAACAAGGGAGAGAAGTAAATGCGAGGTGAAAGACATGACAGAAATGAGGGAGAGAGGGCAGAGCCTCGGAAATGAGGGAAAGAAAAAGAAATAAAGGAGAGTCGGTGTGGGAGAAAGAGCCGAGAGAGAGAGAGAGAGAGAGAGAGAGAGAGAACAGAAGAAAAGGGGAAGGGTCCCGAGGTTAGGGATCCTCTGTGGCGCGACTTCATGTCAATCTATTGTCTGGTTTATGTTATATTCTTAATGGCTCGTTTTCTTTCGACCCGTTGCATCTAGTTACCCAATACCAGGCCACAAGGGACCCTGACTGGAGGAGTCTCCTAAGGGGAAGGTAATGGGGTCAGTTAAAGCATCTGTCCTTACGACCTTTGTGTGGTATGTGGCTGCTGGACCAGAAAGTGACCCAATGGGTCATGCCCGTGTGCAGCACAAGAGTTGTTTAAATCCTTTTGATTTACTCCTCCTAATTAGAGTTTGTTGTGGTCAAGTTCATGTGGCAAGATGCGTTGCTATCATGTTATAATTGTATATGTATATATATATATATATATATATATATTTATTTATTTTAGGGCAAAATTTGAATTATGACTTTAGATTAACATGCCCATTTATTCGACTTGAACTCAAATATGTTCACCGTGCTAAATTTGTTTACTCGCCTCAGTATATTTGACATTTAAACTAACTTAACGTTCCATAGTTATTTTATTTTTTTTGTTTATATGTACATTGGGCAAATTTAATTATTTACTACTTTAGGTACGTGGTTTTGTTTAACAAATATTCCTTGTTAATATCGTTCGAAAATTTGTCGATTGCCAAAAATAAAAAGTTACAAATTTTTTTTTTGTATTTGTTTCCAAGTTAGATAAGAGTTAATGCTTCGAATTAATTATAATTTTTAAAGTTAACAAGATAGTTATTTATTAATATAATTACCAAAAATGGTGGGTTTAACATACAATATACATCTAAACACCTATAAAATACACCCACAAGGTTATAACTAAGTAATTACATAATAATATACATATATTGATCCATTTCTCTATAAACACATAGATAAATATAAGTACGCACCCATTAGCTATAACTCTAATTAACTATTTTCCTTCCTTCTTTTGTTAGTTTATAAATTAAAAGTCCAACTAAAAGTAATTGAATTTATAACATGATTGCTTTGTATTGTGTTTACTTATTTGCTTGTTCTTATTTAGAATAACGTCTTGACGTCCTAATCAATTTGAACTTAGCAACGAACCTAATTAGAGATTTAACTCAAACAAATGTCAATTAAAAGGAAGAAACTATAGGTTAGACCTTCCACACCCGAAATGCAACGGAAATGCTGCCCAAGGTTTTAACAATGTATTCTAAAATACTAAATAAAATTAGGAGCATCAAGGATGTCTAAAAAAGGGTTAGATTATACATGTTACATTCCGTACTTAACTTCGTAACACCAAAAACTCATAAGACCTAAACTTAAAATAATATGAGATATTGTTGACTCGTATTCACTCGTGGGAGATGACAGTCCCAGACGCAGTGGCGGTTGATCCAGTTGCTGAGGACTCGGAGTTTTCCCAGAGTAGAGTCCACTTAGCGATCCTCTCTAGCCTTTCTAGGTGTGGTTCCTGGAGTTTATATCTCTTTCAAAATTTAGGATCGTATCGGTCCTACCTTTATTTTCTTTTATCGGAATTGTGGTACCAAACTTATCTGAACTTGATAAATGACCATAGAGCTTGACATGTCATTTGCATAACGATAAACTCCACCAGTTATTGGACCTACCTGCATTCATGTCATTGCATTCATATTTGCATGTGAGATCTGATATACAGATCATATAGATTATAGTTATGTACTAGATATATACGTATTTGAATATTATATGTATTCATTGGGAGTGTTGAGTGGCAGGTCGGTGATCATCAGCTAGATGTGTGGTCTGAGGGCATCTCGCCGAGGCGGGTTGCGTACGGTGTCGGTTGTGCCTGTGGTATTCCTTCGTAAGGATGTCTTCAAGGATATTCGGCTGATGCCCACCAAACGAGTTCATTACTTGATGGCTCGTAGTATAGTTCGAGAGTTTTACTTTTAATCTTCATATTAGTATTTATATATATTACTTTAACTTCCTCCTTTGAGTGATTAAGGTCCAATTTCTCAGTTTAGATGTATATATGTCATATGTGAGGTATTGGAGCTATTTCGTTCTATTATTATATTTTCTATGTAGTCGGTATTACGAGATCTCTAATATTTGAAATGCTTTCTCCCTTGGCCCCTGGTTGGTACATGGAGTTCGCATTGTTATCATATTATTTCAAGTGGGTAGTCGGTTTCTTATTTTCGTATGGAAGCTGAGTCATATGTTTTTATTTCTCTTTTCTCTTTTGGTAAGAGTAGGCGCGAAATTCATTTTTTGACCAAGTGTGCTTTCGCAGCCGTTCAAGTTTTACCAGGGCGTTCTATTCTGAACTCAAAATTTTATTTTTAGCCAAGTTAGTAAGTTGGGATGCTTCATATATCGTTGATGCTCCCGCTTGGTGAAACTAAAGTTAGTAAGTTGTGACCCTCCGTATATCGTTTATGCTCCCGCTTGAGGGCGAATCACACTGTCCTACAGGTAGTTTTGTGGTTTGGGTGTTGGATACTTCCGTACTATTACTATGTCAATTTACTTACTATACCTTCTTCTTTTCTATTTTGGGTTTCATCGTATCGTTCACTTGGTTAGTCTCTTTAAAATCTTTAAGTGGCTAACCAAATTTCATTTAATTTATTGTAGTGTAACTTAATTTACTAAATGTGAAATTGTTCAATCTTGAAACGGATATAAACTCAAAGGTTGGACCTTAATCCACATTGAGTAATTTTTATAAATTACTCACGTTCCATGGTGGTTGTGGGGTCCAGGTAAGGAGCACTTTTGAGGTTCCGAAGCATTAGAGCTTTTGACGAGTGTGTTCTAGGATGGGGATCATAAGCGTCTATTTTCGACTATTTTCTTTCCTTTTATTTTCACCAGTTTCACTATATGATAGATAGCTGAATGATCGCTAATGTATCAGCGGGACCATTCTCTTATTGTTTGTTTCTTTCTCCCGCTTCCACTACTCTGATACATTATTGATGTATGTACATGTATCGTTTGTGATCCATAAAATTTATAATTTATTATGTATTGTGTTACTGATTTGTATGGTGCATTTTATTTATTCTTTAAGTATTTCGTGTGCATGTCGTCATGCACACGTGTCGACGGAGACTATTACTCCCGACTTGTTTTTTTATTTCTGGGGTGTGACAAATAGTTATGGAACTTATTATATTATTGCTAACATGTTTTACCGAAAGCAGAATGATTTAAAAATTTAACTATCTGAAATAAATTTTTGATAAATCATTACATGGTATTTAAATTATATAAAATTTGATTATTAAGTTATCTATATATGTCTAATACTATGCTAAAATTTTACTCTTGGAATTTTCAATTTTTTAATGTTAACAAATTTATTTGTATAATACATGATAAATTGACAATTGGATAAACTAAAACAGAATAAATCCATATATAGTCTATACACAAAGAAATCAATAAACTAAACTATTCTTATATATTTCACAAAAAAATTTGGCACTAGCATCAACTGAAATAATCTGCTTCACTTTTCAACATGAAATGAAAATAATAAGAAAAAAATCAATGAGTCTAAATTGCATGTGGTAAAGCATATTGAGAAATTCGACCCCTCAGTTACAATCAATGAATCAAGCACATGTTCTAGACCCAATTATTTCTCTCATGATAACTACATGTACTGATCTAAAATATAATAAAATATCAACAAATAATAAAAATATTGATTGGTTCATAGAAGGCCAGGACGAGAATGGAAATAGAAGTACGGTGTGGTTGCCGCAGCAGCGTGGAGCTTGCTTCTTTGCTTCTTCTCCTTTGTTTTCT
>CAXKVX010004155.1:0-20912 GCA_964058865.1 Eleocharis quinqueflora
CAAATTTTAAAATGTAGCGTCTGAAATTTCGATTTAAATAGCTCAATAATTTATTTATATCATAATCTTGTAGAATACTAATTTTTTCTATTTTTAGAATTTTCTAACTATGGCTAATGATTTTTTAAAGATGGCCTTATTTGACATAGAAATTAAGATTTTTTTATTATTTTTTGGGTCAACTTTAAAAAATCATTAGACATAGTTAGAAAATTCTAAAAATAGAAAAAATTAGTATTCTACAAGATTATGATATAAATAAATTATTGAGCTATTTAAATCGAAATTTCAGACGCTACATTTTAAAATTTGACCCGTAAACGTTTCACCCGAAGTGCTTATGGAAGCACGCTAGCCATACTCTATATATATATATTATATATATATATATATATATATATATATATATATATAATACTAAAAAATACAAATAATCATTACTTCCACGATCACATTTGACAAATTATTTGAACTAAAACGTTAAATGCTATCGTTAAATCAACTATTTGTAATTTCGTGTTTTACTTTTTGGTAAGAACACTAATATCGATGTGTGGACACTATTAAAATGATATTTCACACATATAGTTTAAAAAATATTACGAAAGTGAAATGTGAATTTAAATAGGGGCAAATCCAGGGGCAATATCATATTTTTTTTCCGAGGAGCATACAATAAGACAAATTTTAGATATACAAGATTATTTTACAAAAAAAATTGACAAATCGTATAAATATACAATATTATTTTACAATTTTTTTACCTGAGGAGGATATGTGGCTGCCCCTTCCTGCATGCATGTAGGTCCGCTCCTGAATTTAAAGATAATCACTAATTCAATAAATGATCCCTCATCTTTATCAATTAAAAGTAATATATGAATCCATATTATTATTATTATTATTTTAGAAGAAGTTGAATATTTGTCTCAAGTCTAATTCAAAATTTTATCGAATATTCAGATATGGACTTACTAGATCAAGAACTGATTTTCGAACATGCAATCTTTTTTTAAAAGAACATTACTTTTAACCACTAGATCAAGAGCTGGTTCTTTGAATCTATATTCATATGTAGTCACAATTAGAATCCATATTCATCAAATATTCAGATCCGAATAAGAATGGATAATTATCCATTTGCACACCAGCAAATTATGAAGTGTTTTTTTTAACTCAGAATATTTAATTAACTGGCATTCAATAAATGGCTTCAACTAATCTCTCTATTTAGGAAGTAGGAAACTTCTGAGCCAAAAGAGAAAAATTCAGGGTTCCTTTAATCCAAACTTTTATAAGAAGGAAATTAATGGCTGAGATGACTTCCCAACTAAAAGAGAGGCATTCATTTAAGATGTAAATGGAACATAGAATTATTGAAGAGCAATCGTATATTTTATATTTACATCTCTTTTCTGAAAAGGAAAAGCGACATGTACCAGTAAAAAGCTCAGATTTTCGGTTTGAATTTTTCCTTCACCTGCACTACTAATTGCAGAAAGTTTCCTCCACTTATTTCTTACTACTCTCTCATGATGTGTTTCGATCATGTCATGATTAGTGCAAAAAAAAGTGATATTTAGATAATTAGATTAGTGGTTGAAATAGTGGTTCTTTTTTGCTATCTAGGTTAGTGCAAAAATAGTGCTAATTTTGTGCTATCTAGGTTAGTGAAAATATTGTTGGATTGAACATTTGAAGTAGTGATGGTGAGAATTAATAAAATAATAAATTATTTTAGTTTTTAACGATAATAATAATAATAAGATATTGATATCAATTTATAATATAATAATAATACAATAATAATAAAGGATAATAATAATAAAATAATGATAATTACAATAATAATAATAAAATAATGATAATTACAATAATAATAATAAAATAATGATAATTACAATAATAATAATAAAATAATGATAATTACAATAATAATAATAAAATAATGATAATTACAATAATAATAATAAAATAATGATAATTACAATAATAATAATAAAAATAGTAATAATGCCAATTATAATAATACTAATAAAATAATAATGACAAATAATAATAATAATAAATTAATGATAATTAAAATAATAATAATAATAATAATAATGACAATTATAATAATAATTACAATAATAATAAGAAGAAGAATAAAATAATGACAATTATAATAATACTAATAAAATAATAACGACAATAATAATAATAATAATAATAATAATAATAATAATGACAATTATAATAATAATAAAATAATGATAATTACAATAATAATAATAAAAATAATAGTAATGATAATTATGATAATACTAATAAATAATAATGACAATTAAAATAATAATAATAATAATAATAATATCAAGATGATGATTAAAATGTAATAAAATAATAATTTTGCTAACCATGACATGTGCTAATTTGGTAATCATACAATTTTGTTGGATTAGCAAAATAGCACTAACCAACACTACTCAAAACTTACTAAATCATGTTTGGATCACAATTTTGTGTGGATAGCAACACTTCTCCATGGTTAGTGCTATTTTTGGTGATCCAAACACACCCTTATAGTCTTATTGCATTAATTTGTAACACCACTACCAGTGCCATATACTTATTCATTGTGCTTGTTATTAATTTTTTCTTTTTTCAAAAGACAATTTAGGACAAGGACAATAGGTTTATTCTACTTGGGTCATCACTCATCAGCAATGCATTCATGTAAGAAATCGTAAAAAGGTATCTTTAATTTGCAAACCCCCCCCCCCCCCTCCCTATTATAATATTAACACCATGTGTAGAAGCGTCGGTCCCACCCTCCGAACTAATTCTCCATCGGCTTTTCTAATAATCGGTGTGTAAAACAAGACATCCACTTTGTTTATTTAGTAAATCTAGTATAGAAAATATCGGTTGAGAATGTCAGACATCTACACCTTTTGTTTATTAATCACTCGGTGTAGAAAGATGTAGAATTCTTTTGCAGACCCTTATTTACATCCTTTATTAGAATTTCGGTGCAGAAAATTTAGTAGTTAAAACAGTCGTTTAAAATATTCTAAAAAAATTGTTTTAAATTTTTTTGTAACCCCTTTTGTTTTTGTTTTTGTTTTTTTTTTTGTTAATGTTTAGAACTTTATATTGAGATTATTTGGTAGAATAAGTAAGTTTGCTATATATATATATGGGCAAAAAATTTAAAACATATATCAATTATAATCGTTGATTATCATCAATTATTTTGTAATCACACTAATTTTGCATCAATAATTAATGATGCAATCAAATTAATTTTGATTCATATATATAACAAAATTTGCTTATTTTGATATAAGATTTTTGCTCTCCTGAACTATAGAGAACAAAATCATTGGTTTTGTTTAATTAATTTGCAAATGCTCCGAATCAACACCAAACATTAATTAATAACAAAAAGATGATTTAGAACGTCACTTTGGTTTTTGTAAACAAACGTCGCTTTCGTATAACTTATAATGTACATTAGTTTTGGGTGTACATTAACTTTGAATTTACACTAGAATAATGTGATAATTTATTGCTAATGATCATATGTTTACTATAGTCTTGTCCTATAGTGCATTATTTTCGACCGCTTAATTTTTGAAATTGGAGAGCGTTGGTTAGCCTTCAGATTGGAGGGTGCTAGCTAGACTCTCAATTCTTCATTTTTGTGGTATATAAGTGAACATTTTTAAAAATATTAGAAGGTGTCTAACACCTCAGCCTCCCCCTCTCTTTGTAGACATTTGATCTCAAATTCTAACATATCATGAACTCATGTACTTTTTTGTAAGAAAAAAACAAGAATGAAATCGAGAATAATGCAACATTGCAATTAACGGAGCTGTATAAAAAAGATCAATGATGTTTCCTAATAATTTCCTATATATTGTAATCGTGGAGGGGTCCAAAGTGGCGCCTAATTATGGCAAGGAAAATTTAGATTGGATAAAAATCATATCATATCATTGTCTTAACTAACAATGCAAAGCAACACAATATACACCAAACTGTAGCCGTCAAATTCGTTGCACCATCAACTCATAAAGATATATTAATTGTCTCATTTCCTAACAGAGGAAAAATGATTATTAATAATAGTCATTAATTAATTAGACACACCAGACCATATAACACGGCAAATGAATGTCTTGTATAATTGTTGCAACTTTAAGGATAAACCTTCTAATATCACTCAAAAATATGTTTGTTATAAACTAATGGGTACCTTTAGCTTAATAAAAGAGGAAATCTTGTAATTTTTCCTTCAAAATAGACACGACATATACGACATGAGATGAAATAAACAAAAGTTAAAAACTATGGCAAGCTTGTTAGCTGCTGAGATGTTAGTTTTGATATTTCTTTCAGTTCGGTTCAGTTAAATTAAATAATGCAACTGATGGCAAACAGTCTAGAATATTTTTCTGTATATTGGAGATGGTGTAAGGGTTTAAAATTACGAATCAGAGGTGCCAAATTTTCTTTTTAGAAAAAGATGGTATCAAGCCTTTTAAATTTTATATATATATGTGATTATATAAATATAATTTTTTGAATTACAAGAAAAAAAATGAGATAATTACGCGAAACAAGAAAACACGAAACAAAAAAGAAAGTAAGAATGAATTACAAAGCACAACACAAATAAAGCCTAGATTTTGAGAAGATAGGAATATTTTTCTCAATCACTGTCGGGCTCCCAAGACCTATACCGCTAGCTCCTCGCGGTTCTACCACTGTCCATTGTGGCCTACCGTCGTCGTTGGCGGCCTTCCATCAACAGATGTCTTGGGTACACCTCACTTATCTGTTGTTTGTGGGCGAATACCGACACCTCACGGATCTCCGGCGCTTGTTGCCGAACAATCCTGTTGGTTGTGCTTGTAGGGACCCACACCTCCTAATGGTCTCGTTTGATGTAAGGAGTCGTTGCCCGTCCAGCTACAACTTCATTAGGGGCTGCAGACCGCAGATATCCTTCGGTTAAGGTTAGGATTTCGATTATCTCCTTACAATCACCTCCTAGACTTGGAGTTCGGTCCCGCCTGTGTTGAGGAGAAATCCATTAGGTGGTGCTGAGGGGAAGAGGGAAGGGAGAAAAAGATGGGTGGAGCGTGAGGTCAAGTCGGGAAGAAGAGACAGCTACTGAGAGGGACCGACGATTTGGTTTCCTTCCTCTTTTTTGTCATGACAAAGGCCTTTGAGCGAAGAAGAGGCCAGATCAGGGCGAGAAGCGACCATTGGGAGAATCCGCTGAGCGGTTCCCTCCTCTCTATCTTCTCCGGTGACTAGTCACTCTCGACTTTGGTGGTATGAGAAAAAAGACGGAGAGGAGGTGGAGGGAAGGGGGGAGGAGGAAGAAGGTAGAAGGGAGAGGCAGGAGGAGGCCGGCGGCGCAACCTCCCCACCTAGTGTTAGATTTTGGAAATGGTCATTTTTTTCTCTCCTTTTCGCTCTCATGCGGGGACTCCGCTTCCAAAAACAATGTATTCAGAGGTACCAATTTTTAAAACCAGCAAGGTGAACTTTGACAATTTGAATCTATATAATAATAACAGTCTTTTAGTCTCAAACAAATTGAAATAGATTAGAAATGATATCCAATCAAAGTCTTTTATTGATTTCCATTTTCATAAAAGAAAATTAATTTTCACATTGACTCGTCAATTTTTATCACAATCTTCCTCATTTTAATTCTCTGACTTGGAACCAACTTTGATTTATTTGTTGGCATCTTATTACATTTAGTTTAAATTTAATCTTTAAATAAATTCCTTTATTATATATTATTAGAAATTGCATTGCATAAAAAAGTACAAAAATTTCAAATAACTAATGAAGTGACGCAAGTTTGGGTTCATGTCAGAAAATTTCTATCCGTGTCGGTTTAATCCGTCTTAATTAATTTCTATCTGATTTGATGTATTAGCAACTCCAAATAATAATCTGAAAGAATGTCCACGTGCAGAGGTATTCAAATCAAAAGAGGGTCCATTAATTGAACTTCAAGTATTATGAAAATCAAATAATTGCCATGCATTTTCCCTGTATTTTGTTACATGTTGTCAAGGAATTTTAATTTTGACATCCATACTTCTAGCAAAAATTACTTAATATAACTCATTATTCTAAAATTAATAGATGAAATCTGAAATTCTGATATATATTTTGAGTGAAATATTACGGTGCTCCTAGAAGCATCAAGGCGTTTCATGCTCTTAACTAATAAACATACTTAATTATCTTTAAATTTTGATTTATCATGTTCAATAATTTCTTCATAACAAAATATTGTAGGATACAAAAAAATCTACTTTTTCAGAAAATTCTAAATGCTTGTTTGAATTTTTAAAGCGATCATTTTCATGTACAAATATTGATTATTTCATTAGTATTTTTAGAGCTATATTAAAGCAAGCGAAACAAGTACTTAAAAAAATAAAAATAGAAACTTTTAGTATTATATAAAATTTTGTTATAAAAAGATTATTAAGCATAACAAATCAAAATTTAAAGATAATTAAGTATGTTTTTTAGTTAAAAATACAGAAGACCTTGATGCTTCTAGAAATACCTCACTTTTACTTCCAAAAATATGTATTGTTGAATTATTTTTCCTCAGTTTTTTTAGAATGGAAGAGTTATTCCACTAATTACATAGGGTGTGTTTGGCAACCACCACTATTCTAGAATAGAGCTCTATTCCGGAATTAGGGAGTGCCAAACATGTTTTCAAAATAATGGAATAGTGGTAAAATAGGCTATTCTGGTATACCACTATATAGATGGAATAGCGGAATACACTGTTCCGTATGATTAACTAATCAAATTTATTGTATTTTAATATTTCATCAATACTATTATTATTATTAATAGTATTATTGTTATTATTATTTATTATTAGTATTATAATATTTCATCATTGTTATTATTTTATTATTATTTATGATAATTATTATTTTATTATTATTATTTTATTATTATTTATTATTATTATTATAATATTTCATAATTATTATTATTTATGATAATTATTATTATATTATTATTATATTTTATTATTATTCTTATTTATTATTATTTTTATTTTATTAGTATTATAATATTTCATCATTATTATTATTATTATTATTTTATTTATTATTATTTATTATTTATTCATTATTCTTTATTATTTATTATTATTTTATTATTTTTATTATTTCTATTATTATATAATATTTCATCATTATTATTATTCTATTATTATTTATGATAATTATTATTATATTATTATTATTATTATTTTATTAGTATTATAATATTTCATTAGTATTATTATTTTATTCATTATTATTTATTATTTATTATTATTTATTATTATTGTTATTAATTATTTTTTATTTTTAGTATTATAATATTTCATCATCATTATTATTATTTACGATAATAATTATTATATTATTATTATTATTCTTATTTATTATTATTATTTTATTATTAGTATTATTATTATTTTATTATTATTTATTATTATTTATTATTATTTATTATTATTTATTATTATTTATTATTATTTATTATTATTTATTATTATTTATTATTATTTATTATTATTTATTATTATTTATTATTATTTATTATTATTATTATTATTATTATTATTTTATTAGTATTAGTATTAGTATTATTATTATTATTTTATTATTATTTATTATTATTATTTATCATTATTTGTTATATTATTATTTTTATTAGAATTATAATATTTCATCATTATTATTATTTTATTATCATAACTATCAATATTTTTACTATTCCAATTGACACTTGCCAAACGACAATTTTTCTCTTCAAAATAGTCAAGAATATCACTCTTCTACGACTTTTCCAAAATCACACTATTATATTTTTACTATTCTAATTCCACTATTCTGACGCTATTCTTTGATTTGCCAAACGGACCCATAGTATCTGACAAGCAATACCAATATACCATAAAACTCTAAAAACAAATAAAAATCCATCATATATTCATGTGTGATTGGCAAGGCAATAACCAGATATTCAATAACCAGATAACTCAAATAATGTGCATGATAACTCAACTAAATGTGCATAATAAAATCGATATCAATAGTTGATATCAAATATAATATCTACGTATCAGCTCTCTTAAGAATTTTTATAGCCAATAAAAAATTTCTTCTATTAACAAAAGAGAGAAATAAACAATGATTTAGGTTGTTGGTTTCACTTTTCCTTTTTTTTTTTTGCGGGAATCGTGCTCAGAATTGAAAAATGCTAATAATAGACTTCTAAATCATAGGCTAACAACTTCAATCACTTAGAAAAAAACGATCTTCTGCAACTTCCTCCTTACGCTGGTTATATTAAAATCAGGTATAGAAGTGATGATTTCACCCTCCGAATTAATTCTCCACCGACTATTCTAATAACCGATGTATAAATCAAGACATCAACATCCTTTATTTAGTAAATCAGGTGTAGATAATATTGGGAGAAAACGCTTGACATATACGCCCTTTGTTTATTAACCACTAGATGTAGAAAGACGTGGAATTCTCTACAGCCCCTCATTCACATATTTTATTAGAACTTCGGTATAAAAACTTAACAGTGAAAAAAAAGTTAGAAGTTGATGAAAATATTGTAACAAATTTTTTTGAGATTATTATGTAGCTACTTTTGTTTTTTTTATTTCTTTTTGTTAAAGTTTAGTACTATTTGTTGTGAGATTTTTTGTATAGTGGGTGAGTATAAGTTATATATGGACACAATTTTAAAACAAAAAAATTTGATTCACACAAATTCAATAATTAATTGTGCAATCAAATTAATTTTCATCCATATATAGCAGAATTTGTTTATTTTGTAAGATTTTTGCTTTTCTGAACTATAGAGAACAAAATCATTAGTTTTACTTATTTTGTACATGCTCCGAATTTGCAGCTAACATTAATTAACAAAAAAATATGGGTGTAAATAAATTATTCAGAATGTCACTTTGATATTAATGAACAAAAAGATCAGCGCTTTTAATCAATATCCGCATGCGCGTCGCCAATGCCCCTAGGTGAAAAAACATTTAATTGTTGCCTCTTAGCTGTCTGCAAATCTGAACCCATTATTTGCATCAAGATTCATACTTTCTCAATTAATAATATCTGACACCCCCCCCCCTGAATCTCACAACCAGTTATTTCTTACAGTGCAGCAGATCTGATATGTTCGCTTCCTGCTGCACGTAAAGGACATGCTAGCTTTTCAGAGAACATTCTTGATATTAATTAACAAAAGTAATATGAAAACATTTAACAAATATAAAAACATTATCTCATTAGTATCGTCCCCACTTTTTATACCTCCATTATCGTTTTCTCCAACACACTTTCTCCAATTTCTCCACTTTCTATATTCTTGCGCCATCGTCATTTGGGACCCTTTCTTCCAACAAACTTTTCAGTGCATAACAAGAAACCGATTAACTCGACAATCACAGTTTGGAACTTTCTAAAGATATGCACTAAAAAGGCCAACAAGAAGGCATATACTGCAGTAAAAAGGCAAATACAAACCCTTCTCATTACACTATTTTTGTTTGAACAAAATAGAAGAAAACTGTACTAATAGAAATTTTTGTTTGACTTCTCGTTACATTATTTTTGTTTATTTTAGTAAGTTATAGCAAAGTCATTGCTCGATCAAGTAATATATGTTTAACAGTTAACACCAAAGTAAACTCTAGAGACTCTAAATTCTAAATTCTAGAGACCCACCAATTAGACTTGCTAAAAAATACCTCGCAAGCACTTCATGTATTTTTTACAATAATTATGTACAACTTGATTAATTCAATTTGTAAATTTTAAGTTTAGGATGGAGATAATTAATTAAATTTATAACTTGATTTTTTTAGTTTCTTAGCGAAGTATCAAGATGGAAAGCGAAAGTTTCACCATGCATCCTGATGAATTAATCATCTTAGTGTTAGCACAAGTTGTTTCACGCTCTCATCGGCCTTTTGCCGATCTCCACAGCTTCAAGTCGACATAAATAATTTTACTACATATTATTTATGGTCAAAGTTGTACATTTATATATATACATTAGGTAATTAATTTTACTCTAGCTATTTTATTTTGTTGTTTTTTGTTTCTACAAATGTAAAAAGTTTTTTTAATTGTCGAGAATCGGATCATCTAGTGTCGGGTCATCTCAGAGTGCGAGTCGTCGGGTCGGGTCGGGTCAGGTCGGCGGGTCATCTTGGATTTCGGGTCGTCGGGTCATCTGATCTCTGATCTTTCCGAACTTCGGGTCATGTTGGTTCAGGTCGGGTCGAGTATCGGGTGATTTAATATCGGGTCTTTTCGAGTTTCGGATCATATCAAATCAGATCGAGTCGGATATCGGATCATCTCATGTTGGATCTTTTCGGGTTTCGGACCATATCAAATTAGGTCGGGTAGCGTATCGGATCATATCAAATTAGGACACAATTAATGCATTACCTTTAAAACTAGAATCAAATTAATACTTTTAAAGCAAAATCAAAAGTTTTTATTCTGGCTTGCTCTTTTCATTTCAATCCAAGCTACATAGAATTGGAAGATTCCTTCTATGAAGGTTTCACTAACTGACAGTCTGACAGAAATTAAGAACAAAATTCCAAAATTAATAAATAATCAAAGAGACAGACACTTGCTATCTATTGCAATGTAGTACACGTCCGATTAAAAATCCGGTAACGGTTCCGTATGCATAAATGATTAAAAGTTGGTGCAGCAAGCAAAATTTGTTGTGTTGTATATGTATGTATACGTATGTATCTGTCCGTGAAAAAAGTACATCGTAGCCATTAAAACTGGCGTCTAAATATGTGTACAAAACTGTGCTCAACTTATTGATTGAGAAAAGATCAATAAACGGTATTTTCACTCATGAGACATCATTAGCACCATTATTTATTTTTACAGTACGAATAAATAGTGTTTTCACTTTCAACGCTACTGAGACGGATGAAGATAGTTTCAGGAGGTCAAGTGTCCCTCTCTGGAAAAAAAAATTACAAAATAATGTAGGCAAAAACTTAGGTACACCATTATAGG
Source organism: Eleocharis quinqueflora (assembly GCA_964058865.1). NCBI lineage: Eukaryota > Viridiplantae > Streptophyta > Magnoliopsida > Poales > Cyperaceae > Eleocharis > Eleocharis quinqueflora. The sequence continues at coordinate 11,130 of CAXKVX010004155.1, forward strand.
TGCTTTCTAGATACTTCAATCAATATGTACCATTTAAATGCATCAAGATTCACATCATACATTACAATCAAATAATACATATTGATTGTAGTATCTAGGGAGCACCTAAAATGGTGTACCTAAGTTTTTGTCAATAATTTATTGTATTTGTATGATTTTTCAATTTTTTTGGTAAAATAATCATGTATATTTGAAAATCTGTGTTATTTTGCCTCCCCTAGAAAAAAATTACAAATCTTACCTTTCCTGACGAAAATCCTGAATCCGCACCTGCCGCTACAGTAAAACCACTGTAGTTTTTCAAATTTTATTTTATATTGCTTTTTTTTATTATTTAAATAATTTATTATAATTTTATTATTGTATTACAAAAATTTAACTTTTTACTGCGAAGCTCAACTCATACGCGTTACATTTTAGTGTGCAACTCCCATTCATTCAAACATTTCACATAATAGTTTGTATGTAATAACCAAATTGGTACACGAATGTTCATATGTTTCAGGAAAAGAAAAGAAAGTTCTGTAATCGATTGTAATAACAATCAACGAACATAATTAATTACATGCGTTTATCGCTTTTATTATATACTAGCATACCACTCACGTTTCATGCGAAAAAATTAAATTTTAAATTTTCGTATTGCAATAATAAAATTATAATAAATCGTTTCAATAAAAAAAATATTTAAAAAAGAAAAAAAATTTAAAAAACTATAATTTACAGTAATTTTACTGTAGCATTAACAGTGAAAACTTTATTCTAACCATTAGGTCATATCACGCCATGAATATATTAGATATATTTCATGCGTGTTGTCTTCTTGTCTATATTATATTTAAATGGGTCTATATTAGATATATTTCATGCGTGTTGTCTACTTGTCTATATTATATTTAAATGGGTCGAAAACGCGCTGAAGCATACTCAGGAGTCACGAGTTACCAAGTGCTAGTTGTACAAAATTTTATAAATTATGGTCGGTTACATCCAAAATGTTTCTTCTCAGATAAGTAACTGAATGTTCTGCCTTCAATTATCATTAATTAAATGATAATAAATTTTGTAATTTATTTATATATAGTTTCTTGACAAAATTGGCTAACAAAATAATATCCGATAAGATTCAGGGTGTCAAAAAGTGCAATTTCTAATATAGAGCTAACTTATGTGAGTAGACAAGTCAATGATCAGTCGTTTAATCGTTTTTTGTTTTGTTTCATGACAAATGAAACGATCGCGATAAAACAAACTTATGTTTAAATAACGAAACAGTTAACGAAAATATATTGTTTCGTGATCATTTATTTCGTAGTTTCGTTTGTAATTGTGTATTGTTAGAATTATTTTGATTTCAGAGAAAAACGCAATGCTGAGAGAAAGTGATGAGACAAGAGATTAATGATTACTCGAATGAAGAGATGAATGATTTGATTCCTATGTATGATAAGAATCGTTCATCATCGGTTCTTGATTTGCTTTAGAGTGATGAGAGAGGAGTGGATGAAGAGTGAAGATAATGAGTTTGATCGTTTTGATCGTTTTGATCATTTTCTTTAACAAAACAATTAACGAAACAAAATTGCTTAATCGTTCATTAAACAAAACAGTTAACGAAACTACATTCTTTCGTGATCGTTACACACTTTAGATAGGTCTAGCTGTGAGTATTGTATCTGATACGGTGTCAGTGCGGCGATACAGTATTTAAAATAAAAATTAGACAACGGCGGAGTATATAAAAAATAAAAAAATGATTTGTTAACAACATATTTGTATTTTGAATAAACAATTCATTTGTTTTAAGTATAATTTTTTTAAGATGGTAATTTTGAATGTTATGTTATTACAAAAATATTCATAAATTTATTTTTTAGCGAAACTTTTTTTATATTTGGTTACAAGTTCATATATTTTGAAAAATTAACTAGTTATAATTGAGAAAATAGAGATGATAAAAGAACTTCCATGAAAAATGGCAGTAATCATGTGTAGATGATGAGATTTTTAGGTAAAATTTTTATAGATAGCTTCGAGTAAAAGTCACGTGTATCAGGTGCAAACCGCACTCGAATCAGCAACAAAAAATTTCATTTTAAAGTAAAAAAATTCGAAAAAAAATCGACAGAAAAATTAATTTGAAAAAATCCGACCGGACCTGTGCCCGACCCGCCCCGACTCGTCTGGACCCGTGCCCACCAGACCCGCCCGGGTTTATCACAGGTCGAATTGACCCTTTCCACTACGGATTCGTGCTTACCCGACCCGTGATATCCGTGGTATAACTATTTCATTACAAAAAATAACATGCATAATAACTCAAATAATGTGCATGATAACTCAACTAAAAATGCATAATAAAATCGATATCAATAGTTGATATCAAATATGGTATCTATGTATCAGCTCCCAATAATTTGTTCCTAGTAGTACATCACAATTACCATAATAGAGTAGATAACCGGTTATTAGTTAAAATCTATTTAAGGTTTAATTTAAAAGATTATCCATACATCACAATTCACAATTACCATAACTGGCGTCTGGCAATAGATCTGTAAATCATCATCAAACCCAATAAATATGGCACTTTTGACACTTTCTCAATCTTCCAAATTTTTGAATTACAAACACCAAGTGTAATAATCATCACAACAAAGGGTCCACCAACACTTAGTGGGCCCAATCCTTCACATTCAAACTGTCCAAGCATTACCTAGTTCATATCTTTAGGCTTTACAGCAAAAAGTAACTAGTTCTCCTCTCCAATTTGTTACCTAATTATTTTAACAGATAAGAATAAAATAATAATAAGTTAAATTTTAATGGACAAATATAAAATATGAGTAAGAATAATTTCAAATCAGTACAGATACGAAAATAACTTCATCCGATCCGACTCGCACCTAATTATTATCGACAATCAAGCTAATCCGACCCGACTCAACCCAATCCGTCCAACCGACCCGACTTGCCTCCACCACGTAAGAAATGCTATATATAAATTGAGAGGGCTGGGTTCACTATGTTAATTAATGAAATATGAGTTGTTTGATATGTGTTATATGTTCGGAGATTCGTGTTTTTAAAATTTACATCTCTCTATTATTTCTTCTTCGTTTGTTGTATGCATTGTAAGTAATACTATAATTATCTTAATTAATTATTAGATTTAGCGACCATCTTTAATTAGTATTTAAAGCTAATAAAAAATAAATGTGCTAAATTTTAAAGAAATTCTAATTAATTATAATAAAGATATTTAGTAAATACTAAATAAAGAATATGTAAAAGAATTTACAAAATGATTTAAAAAATATATATAGTTAACAATTGAAAGTTTTTTCTTTTTAATTAAAATTGCTATTAGTTAATATATATATATAGCACGAGTAGATTCTTTTAAGATACGTTGTAGTATATACTTTAGACATAATTTTCAAATCTATTTAAAAACAATTAGTATTTACATGACTCATTTTGCTAATCATTAATGTTCGCAAACATACATTATTGGCAAAATAACCCTTGAAAAATTTAAATTGACGTATCAACAACAAAATTTGTTAACTTCTCTCAAAGAATGATTAATTTTTACAATAGTTTGTGTACATAAAGTAAGGTGTATAAAAAAAACAATGAGACACTATGTGCTAATGATGTCTAAAAAAAATATTTGGGGCTCGATACAACAGGTCCATATGTGACTCACCTCCCCCACTTGACTGGTCGGTCATTAATACGTGAATATGTCAATCTGGCCCAGAGACAGAGAGACAAAATGTTCATTTGACAATACTTTGTCATTAGACGCTATTTAAAGGTCTTTATGTACACAAACTAATGTCCAAAGAGTACTGACATTAATGGAGAAAATTAGAGCTTTCAAGACCTTTAAATAGACTTTAGAATTATGATTAAGAATAAAGACGTAACGCATAATCTAATAATTTTATTCTTATTCCAAATTTTCAAACAACATGATAATATTAGGTCAAATTCTTGTTCTAACTACACCAACTTTAAGCTGTGGGAATCAAAACTTAGATTGTTTTTTAGAATGAAAGCTTATAAAGATCACCCTAAGCCAGCTGATAAAGATGAGGTGGCAACACTCCAAAAAAAGTTGACATTGAAGAGTGATCATAATGACAGAATGTGCATTATGGTCATGAAGTTGACAAACTATGAGACACTTCAAGGTTGTATACTTGATAAAGAATCAGGTGCAAGAGAATACCTGAAAGCTTTGAAAGAAAAGTTTGCAATGAATAAAGAGGCAAACATTTGTACACTCATGATCAATCTTAACACCATAAAATACAAAGACAAAATTAGAATCAAGGAGCACATCACTGAGATGATCAAGCCCCAACGCACTCAAGTCGCACAGTTTCAACATCTCAGATGATCTTCTTATTGAATACATTTTCATGTATCTTTCATCATACTATAGTCAATTCAACGCGACTTACAATTGCATCAAGAAAACTTGATCAGATTTAAAAACGACATGTCTGATATATATTAATTTTCTTTTCTATGTTATTTTTGTTATCCTCCGATTTTGGTTGTGAGATTTAAAAACAACGGATAACATAAATTGCAAGAGGCATGCATTATAATAAGTTTGAGCTGTTAGATGAATTTTTAACGACTAAGATCACAGAAAAAAAGTAATTGGAAAAAGAAAAAGAATATGAATTATAAAATACACGTGGCTCAGTAAAAATTATAAAATACAGGAGGCATGCATTTTCTGTAAAAAAAACAACCGCAAAAAAATTTCTGAAAAATTAAACAGTAAAAATACTATTCTTAACGCGGTAGATTTTACCGGTGCCACTTCCGTTGGTCTGGCATTTACTTCAGCAATAAAGATTTCAATCAAGCGATATATCACGCACTATTACATCTTTTGTCAGGGGTATACCAGTAAAATACTTATCCAAGTCAAACAGCCAATGAGGACCACCATTGGCAAAGAAGTAAAATAAATAGAACTGTAACTGCAAAATTAAAAAAAAATCAAACAAGTATTGTTACTTATCCCCAAGCCTTTGTCTGATAAAGGTTTCCACGTTTTGGTCAATCTCTTTCTCAAATACAATGAAAAGAAATCAAACTATTATGTCTGTTTCAGTTAAATATGCATTCTCATTTTTGTGAAGTGAAGTAATTATTTAACTTGTGAGCTGGTTATTCAAAATTATTTATTTTTTTGTAACTTTAGTTTAAAGTGATGCCAATGTAGAAAATAGGAGTTTAAAAAATGAGAAAAGACATATCAACATATATAAACCAACAAAATATTTTTATAATACATTAATAACATACATTTTGATGAAATAATATTTCAAACCGAATCATTTTTTTAATACCTTGAGCCTAAACGAATGAACCAAGTACAAGCTTTTCGAAGCCAATTTTAAGAAAAATAAGAGTTTGCAACAAATATTTTTGTGCGAATTATAAAAAAATTAATTATTAGTTCAATACAGAAAATAAGGATTGTAGAATTATAGCTGAAAAAAAAATCAAGACTTAGAAAATTTGTATAATTTTGCACATTCAAAAAATTGTACATCTTTTCAACATTGAAAAAAACTTAAATTTGTTGGAGATAAGTTAGGATCATCTATATGGAAGATTTATATCAGCACCGCAAAAATAAAAAGCTGCAACATAATAACACCCGGATTCAACTTCCAAGCAAACCGCAGAATAAAAAGTCACCCCATCTCCCCTTTCTTCTCTCTTCAGACCTCAACTCACACCATTTAAGAAAAACCAGCTAAACCAACCGCCTCTTCTTCTCTACGCCGGTCCGGTTCATGGCGACCGGCTGGGTTCGATCTCTTCAGTGCAAATCGAACGTTCTAGACGACGTCGCTTCCATCCCTAAAAAAACCAACCCCCGCAAATCTCTCTCCTCCTGTACCACCATCTCCAAAGAATCCGTGTTTATTTTACCAAAACAACCCTCCAACAATTCGAAACCTCCTTCCACTCCCAAACCTCGTCGCAACAGAAAACCGGCACCCGTTCCGTTCCCTCCGTCTCCGTTGCTGCCTTCTCGACATTCCTCCTCCAGTTCGTTTCTGTCTCTCACCGAGCTACCTGAAGGACACTCGAGACGGGTTGTCGAGATAATTTTTAATTCGAGTTGGTCCTCTGATAGGAATGATGATCTCCAGTTTGCGGGGAAAATTGACATGATGTTCCGGGTACACACCCCGGCTCGAACTGTAGCCAAGTTTGAGGAATGCCGCAGTGCCGTACGGGCCCGAACACACTTTTCCAAGTCTGGAGACTCCCGTTGTGCAGCCGACGGAAATGAGATGATGCGATTTTACTGCCGTACCGGTACCTACACGGGTAGTGATACCGTTCCGGAACCGGTGTATGACGCTGGTGTTGCACCGTGCACAGTTATGTCAGGCGGTAGGATGGTACATGGTGTACGCACGTACAGCAAGAGCAGGGAGGCACATGAGAGTGCAGGTGGTGGATCGGGCCGGTGGGCCATGTTGGTTTGCCGAGTCATAGCCGGCCGGGTAGGATCCGGGTCGGAACCTGATGGTCACTGTGACTCGGTTACTATAGGAAAATGCGAGCTTATTGTGTTTGATCAACGAGGAGTGCTGCCTTGCTTTCTGATTATTTACAAGGTTTGAGAAAATATGTGGTCAGTTAAGTTGATTTGTTATTATTTTTATTTCTTTTTTTTGTATTAGCTGATGAAATGCTAACTCTTAACTGTTGTTTCAAAATGTGTGTATAAATTTTATTTCTTTAAGAGAAAACAGATTGATTTGTTTCGTTTGGCATTTTCTATTGTATGGATTTCCCATAAAAAATCTCTTGGTACGCTTCAATTTCTTTAGTTGTTTGCTACTGTGCTACACTTTCGTTGATGTTTGTACATCACCAGATCCATTACCGAACACGAGCAATTAACGAGCGCTTGAAGGCACCTGTGATTAACTATATATATATATATATATATATTTATGCTAAAATATTTTATAAAACACCAATATTCATATACTTTAGATTCGTATTTCGAAATATAAATTGCAAACAGTCAATCAAGACTATTAAAAACGTTCTTCATATTAACTTCAATTTGGAGACCAAATTTTACATTTTTTTTTATTTTTTTTTACTATTTTTTCGGATGTATGCAAAGTTGGTTAATTTGAAAGTCTGTAAATCGTTAGATTAACGAATTTTTCACCTATCTGATAAAAATGTAAAATTTGGTCACTAAATAGATGTTAATAAGGAAAACATTTTTAACGGTCTTGATCGACTGTTTTCAATTCGTATCTCGAAATACTAGTCTAAAGTATATGAATGTTGATGCTTTATAAAATATTTTAGCATAACTCTATATATATATATATATAGTTAGTTAGATAAAACTAAAATAATATATATAGAATACTCCTTTCGTCTTACGCATATATACTTAGCTCGTTAAATTGAGATTTAAATTGCTCAATAAATTTTTCATACCAAAATATCGTAAGAAATCAAAGTTACTAATTTTTGGAGCTTTTTGCTATTTTGTAAATATTTTTTTACACTGCATTTCAGAAAATGTCATTTTTTAAAACAATCCAAAAATATTTAAAAATAGCAATAAGTTCTAATAATTATGAAATTTGATTTCATATAATATTTAAATATGAAGAATTTATTGATAAACTTAAATCTCAATTTATTAAACTAATTATATATGCATAGGACGTAAGGAAATGTTCTATGCATATTATTTTAGCTTACATATATACAGTTGTGTTGAAATACTTCATAAGACACCAAATTGCATATACTTTAGATTTGTATCTTGTGAAAATGAGTGCAAACGACCGTTCTAGACCGTTGAAAATGTTTATCATACTAACATTTACTTGGACAACAAATATTATATTTTTTGGAAATTTTCCTATTTTTTTCGATGGGTGAAAAATTCGTTAAATTAGAGATCCGTAAGTCATTAGATTAATGAGTTTTTCATCCATTCATTCAAGAAAATAGTAAAAAAAATATAAAAAATATAAAATTTGATCTCCAAATAATTTTAGTATGGATAACATTTTGGATGGTCTGAATTGATCATTTATATTATTTATCTCGAAATACGAGTCTAAAGTATATATATACTAGAGTTGAAATTTGAGCTTCGCTCAACCTAATTATAATTGATAATATCTCTCTATATATGTATGCTTATTTTTTTCAATTATTTTATGAAAAATACATGAGTTATATACATGTGATATGCAAATTATTATATCAATTATATGAGTTATATACATATGAGTTATATTAATTATATATTCGTAATATGAAAAATACACATAATAATATTTATAGTATAATATGTGAAAATACATAATATGTTTTTTTTTATAATGTGACTCTTCATTTTCCATATGCATTAAATTTAATGTGATATGAAAAATATACATATAATATGAAATTTATTATATGAGATATTAAATATGTTAAAATAATAATATTTTAATATTATTTATGAAATTTATTAATAACTTACATTAGCATTAATTTCAATAGTATTTTTAGTAATAGACTAAATAATAAGTATAAATTATTTTTACCCTATTATTAGCCTTGTCAAAAAATATATATTAATAACATAATAAGTTTGAAAACAATATTTCAAATATATCACAAAGTACGGCTGAAACTAAATAATATATATCTTGTTAAATTGGATTCATATAATTATAACAATAAATGTAATAGTAAATAATCTTCAAATGACTTTTGATATTCGTTATATAAAGAGGCAATTATTAATATAATGGGCAAAATTAATATAAATAATTAATAATGCATTGAATATAACATTAAAGGAAGACAATTATTAGAACAATACGACCAATAATATATGATAATTGTATTGTCAATCACGGATGTATCATAAAATAGCTCAACACAAAATAATGAAAAATATCATCACATTTAATCATTGAACTAATTTAAAAGGTCATGATGAAATATACCAACAATCCAACGGTTGAATAAGAACCTAGCCGTGTCCGCTTTTGGACACAGATGAGGATTAATCATGTCTTATATTATTTAAATTAAAAAATTAAATAATAGATGTGTTTGTAATTATTTGCATAGAACATATACTAATTTTTAATCAGTTTAAAAGTACATTTAGTTTTCTAACAACAATCTAAAAAAATTGTGATGGAATTTCAATGATTTTTTGACGCATTCAATCAATTTTGAAATAGAATTAAATTCTACACGGGTCTTGCCTAAATAATTATTAAGCGTCTACAATTTAATTTATTAATTTAAATAATGTTTCTTAAATATATATATAGTATGTTAGATTTAAATATTTTGTAAAAGTGATGTGATTGGGTCTAAATATATTAGTATCCTTGATTGTAAATAACATGCATATATGATATATCAATGAAACATAAATGTTTTAGAAACGCGGTAAAATGAATTTGATTGATGACAATAAGACAGAAGTTATCAAAGAAAGTTCTTCCTTTTTAACGAGTCCGGTGTCAGATTATATTATAAATTGAGACTTGATTTTGATGTGATCAATGTTAATTTTGTTTTAGACCTGTCCACCAATAAATACATATGAAATGTAGACCTGACAAATCAAGCGGATCGGTTTACATTTGGATTGGATGATGTTAGATTCGGATCATTTTTTAATTCAGTTCAGCGTCAAACTCGGATTGTTTCGAATCAATTAATTTCGGATTCAGT
>CAXKVX010004156.1:0-22438 GCA_964058865.1 Eleocharis quinqueflora
AGGAGGTACTTCTTCCCAATACTTGAGAAGCTTCTCTCTCATTGCCTCAACGATTGGAGTCAAATTATGGTCTAGCCCTTCTATATCTTCAAGCTGACGATAGACCTTAGAGAATTGGAAGAAGAAAAAATATGAGAGAATAAGAGATGGATAAACAAAGAGGATGATTGTTTCAAACATAAATATAGATTACGTACCTTGGTGATGCAATATAGATGGTGTATACGAGCATGAAAGATTGACGGTTGCTTTGAAAAAAACTTGTAGAAAGTTTGTCAATTTCTCCAATTGGTTCCATTCTCCCTCGTTCATCATCAGTTGTATCCCCTCGGTTGAGTTCCACAACATTTCATTTATTGCGTTCTTGTATGGTAAACAATGATGGAACAATCTATACGTGGAGTTCCAACGGGTATCGACATCCCATGGAACTATCAAATTACTCAAGCCCAAGCGTGAACACAATGCATGAAAATTTTGTTTTCTAACATTATTTGAAAAAATGTGATGAAGACCATCTTTGATTTTAAAAATTAAATTTTTAATACATTCAGTTTTAATACCTGCTTTAACGGTGAGATTTAAAATATGACATGCACATTTTTGATGAAATAATTTCCCATTCATTATGGAATTTAATGCACTTAAAAAATAATCAATAGATTTCATATTGTTGCTAGCATTGTCAAAAGAAATTGAAAAAATCTTGTTTTCTAAATCTCTTTTTAAATTAAATTCATGCAAAACATTAATTATGGCTTGGTAAATAACGTGTGCATTGTGCGGAAAATCAAGATTACGGAAACATAAAACTCGTTTCTGCAAAATCCAATTGTCATCAATATAATGTGAAGTAATACAAAAATACCCTAAACCACCCTTACCTGCGGACCAACAGTCAGATGGGATAGATACATTATAGTTGGCACAACAAAAAATGGCTAACAATTCATTTTTCCGTTCTAAATATTGTTTCTTGACTTCGGCCACTATTTTGCGGTGGTGAAATGGCTTGTACATTACTTGACCAGCGCCTTTTATTATTAATCTAGCAAAACTAGAACAACCCATACTAATTGGTTTTTCTTTATGGGCAATATACCTAGCAACTTCACTTAACATGCGCTTTTCATCATACTTGGCCAAGGTCCTCGCACCGTCAGGGTTAATAGTACTTTGGACTAACCGTTGGTTAGGTTGTTCTTGTGGTTCGTCGCCATTTTCTTCATGTCTTTCAACATGTTTTTTAAAAAATTTCATACCGCTAGACTTTTTGTAATAGAAAAAAACCTTTACAATTTTTTACCTTGCACCTCAAAGTCAAAACAGTTCCGTCAGCATCATGAGTTGTTTCATAGAAACGCCACCATGGTGCATCATATTTAGGCGCGGTCGTTTTTCTCTTTTTTTTGCCTCGGATCCACTTCTACTTCTTGGATTTATGGCGATGGATTTGATGATGGCTGCGACGATGGAGGAATACTTTCGTCGACAGATGATGGTGGAGGGACAATTTCAGCTTGAGTTTGAATCGTTGGTGGAGGGGCTTGAGTCGGTGGAACATTAACATCTTGTGCTAAATTAGGGTGTTGAGGATATAATGGGAGGTTTGCATGTCGTGGAGGTGGATAAAATTGTGGTTGTGGTTGATAAAATTGTGGATGTGTTTGGGGGTTCATGTTTGCATATTGTGTTGGGGGATTATCCTCACCGAATAGCTCAACACTCATCCTTCGTATTGTTTCTTCAACCGAAATGCTAGGATTTGGTTCTTGAGATGCCATATCTAAAATTGAAAAAAAAAGAAATAATATTGTAAAATGTGAGTTAGAAATAATAAAAAAGCGTGAATTAAATGTGAATTAAAAATAGAAGAACAAAAATTGTATTGTCAAATTTTGTTCAAATAATATTGTCAAATTTTGTTCACATAATACTCAAAAATATGTCGAATTTTTTTTATAAATTAATAAATTAATTTACAATTGAAAATAAAAAAATGTAACTTAGAAGTTATTAAAGAATAAAAATGTGAATTACAAATTGTATGTGAATTAAAATGTGAGTTAGAAATAATAAAATTTGATAAGAATCAAAATTGTTACGTAAAAAAAATTTAAATTCGAGAATTAAATGTAAATTGTAACTTAAAATCTTAAACGTACCTTTGCACGGATGGTGGATGATGAGAGAATAAATATAAATTAACAATTTAAATATTTAAACCTAATTAATATATCTAAAAGTATTATTATAAACTTAGAAGTTATAACTTATATATTAAAATTATGAAAGTAAATTGAGAATTGAGTAGTGATTATTAAGAATTTGAAAGAGAGAATGAGAGATAGATGTGTGAAATAAGTGAGAGTGGAGGGTGTTATTTATAGAGAGGTATGGTGAATTTGAAATTTGAAATTTTTTGAATTTTCTGAGAATATTTTTGAATTTTTTTGAATTTAGAAGTGACATAAATTATTTCTATCATTTCAATCACGGGTCCAGGGGGTCGGGTCCGGGGGTCGGGTTCAAGGATCGGGTCCAAGGGTCGGGCACGGGTCGGGTCAAGGGTCCGGCGGGTCGGGTCTAGCACGGGTCCAACGGTCAAGAGGACGTCCCATCCCACCCAAAACCCGTGGGTCCATTTTTCACGGGTCGGGCACGGGTCTACCACGGGCACGTATCGGACACGGATCGGATCACGGACGGGTCCGCCCCCGGGGACCTTATCACACCTCTAGATGTAATCACGATAGGAAAAAATATATAAAAGAAAAACACATATATAAAATCTATCTTCCGTTATGTCATAAATTTTATTTTTGTTTTATTTAGGCGCAAATATATATCTTAAAAATATTTGCGAACTGTTCATGAACTATCATCCAGTATTTGTTTCCGGCACTTTTCAGAATTACAGATGAATTAAATAAAATTTTCAAAATTTTCTTAAATTTCGGATTATAAACTGCAAAAGGAGTCAGATACAGTAATGAATAGACATACCTGACTCGGATTCTGTTCTTCTACCGTGCGGTACCGCGTCTCGACCGTTCAGATGACAATCAAGGAGGTTTTTTTTTAGATCTCAAACACGAATCATGAAAAAAATCAGACGATCCCGAAAACGTATCGCACGGTACCACGCGTCAGACGATCTCATTCCTACCTGACTCATTTGTACATAATTATCATAAAAAAATATCCCACGTTACGTGGTTTATATAGCCTTTGTTTCTTTGTTTTCAAACTAGCCGTCCGTTGTCTTGTCACCAACGGTTGATTTCTATTTTCTATTATCGATAAAAAATATTATTCGTGTTTTCCTATTTTTTATTTTTTCTTTCCTAATTTTCTACATTTTGTACTCAGACTTACCTTCCGGCCTTTTCTTTCGAGTCTGAATCTGGTGCTCGTAAAATCGTGCTTGTTTCTTTGCTTGTCTCGATCCGACTGTTCGACCATCACGGATGGCTGTAATTTGATTCATGGAGCAGATGTTTTGGCCGTTAGATAAATTTTGAACGGTCAGATCGAAACAAACAGAAATTTACGAGCACCTGATCCTGTTCCTTTTCTTTCATATGCATTATTGAGCACGATTGCTACGTGAGAAAAGCTTCACATAGACAACTAGATAAGTGCGATGGTGACCTTGTTGATAGATTTGTTGTGAAAAACAGGAAAAGGGAAGGGAATCAAATTCTCTATTTGGTGTGCATTTCATTTTCTGAGACCTGACTCTAAAATCTAAAATCTAAATTATACTTTGGACTTTTCTTTTCTTAATATATTTTACACGATTGGCAATTTGGCATGTCATGGTTTTGTCATGTTTTGTCGTTATTTGTTGACCATTAGTTTGTTGTTTAGTTGAATGACATTTTTGTTGACGAAATTGCCGATTTATTTAGACCGCCACATTATCAATAAATGATTCGTAATATTAAAACAAGGAAAATTAAACTTTTCTAAATTTATTGGATAATAATTTTTGTTAGGTCCCCATTCGTTGCCCTTTCGAAAAGCCAAAAATTAACGGTTGGATTCGGAAAAAAAATTAAGATGATTCAAAATTCACGATTTTTATCAGAATGTTTCAAAATAATGCATATTTTTATAAAAATTTCAAATTATAAGCATATTTTAATAATTCTTTTTCCATAAAGCAAAAAAAACTAAAAAGAACTGAGAGCATTGATTGGTGAAAGGCGGAGTTCGAATTTCGAAATCCTTAATTGGCCAAAAAAATTAAAAGGACCTGTAATGTATATTTCTTTTTATTGCATTTGGAAGTGTGTTAGTTTAAGAATAATCAGAATTAAACAGCATGTCATTTATTTACCTCGTTAGATATATATTTTAGATGGTGCCTAATACATGCATCCACAATGAATTCTCAAATCACTGTATTTTGTCCCTTCTTATTGAACCCTCATATAAGTGATGAGAAGTTTATTCACTTTCACAAAGGAACAAAAAGAGAGAACATTGTTAAGACAGCACATACAGTGTATTGATCAGAGAATCTCTATTTCTGAAATTTTTGGAATTTTTAATCTGACGTGACAGTTTCTAAATGAGTTTCAGAAATGTAGATGAATTTCTTATTTAGAAATTTTGTTCAAGAGTTTCTTATTTAGCAACTATGCTTTAGAATTTATAAACTCTAACGTGGCTTAATCATTGACTAAAATTGATTCGTTTTTCATAATATTGATAATTTTTGCTGACGTTATAATTTAAAAATTCTAATTTTTCAGTTTCAGAGACGAAGATGCTCTTAGTAGTACGATGTTTAAAGTTTAAACACCAACAGTCAACGGTCAACATCGGCGGTCAGATCAGTGCTATAAATATAATTGTTTAGAAAAATGAGAAATTTTTTTTATGAACTCTCACGTTTTCTTTTTGACTAATCTCTTCAGTGCAGTGTATCTATTTTCTCCGTTTTGTCTAATTAATCAGTCAAAAAAAGTGAAGCACCTTTTTAAGAAATGAAGAAAATTTCAAAATTTCTCATATGTATATTTTTGCCTATAATTCTAGACTCAAAATGAGAACAATTTTTTTTAATAAAAGATATCTCGAGATCAGACTCCGGCCTTTACTAATGTGAAAGAAAATTACAAACAGTTTAGCATTGTAGGAATATACTATAGTAAAAAAAAGAATTAATAACTATCCTATTACAGCATATCATTTATCCAAACTTATGAGAAAGAATAAGAAGTCCACTACAACATAAAAATCTATTTAGAAGTCAAAACAACTAGAAAACTGAATTCTTATTTCATGGAATTACAATAACTGTCCGTCTTCTGATTCTCAACGCTACTACAGTGTTTTTGACATGTTCGCACAATAATTACTACAACGCTGCTACAGTGCTAACTTAGTAAAACTGCTCATTCTCTCCTGAAAATTTCTGACCATTACAAGAGATATGGATTCTAGAAAACTAGATCAAGATGAATCTAACTAGTAAAGATTAGGTGAAAGTCTATTGAAGTATGCACACACACTACAGGAAGATGCAGCATTTGCATTCGGCTAGAGTCAATTGCATCTATTTTTTTTTATTAGCATCAGCAGAAAAAAATTTGGACCTGAAATTATGATCTGGACATATTGCAACTAGTGAGCTGATGCAAATACTGTTTTGTATCAAACGTGTAGATGCAAATAAGTGTAGTTACTTTCATTTGAACATGTTTCATCAGACCTGGAGACGCAAATACTTGTTTGTATCAGATTTGTAGATGTAAATAAATGTAGTTGCTTTCATCTGTAAAAATGTCAAAAAAAGAGAAATACTAAAATGTTGATTACATCAGGAAAATAGATGCAATTGTTGAATTAGACTTGGAGACGCTACTTAAATTATCTGACTTGTTGAATTAGGCTAGAAAAGTTGAAGGAAATTTTACCTCCAAAACAACACCTTAACTCTAACCCTAGAAAATTTGGCCTCTGCCACCAACCAAAAAGAAAAAAAATTAATTTAAAACAAAACCTCTCTTTATGTCCTTGTTACTCATCTCTAGAGGTGGCAGAACCCGACCCGACCTGAACCCGATCCGATCCGATATTTCGATAAAGTCAAACTACCTGAACTCGATCCGACCCGACCCGACTCGAGATGATCCGTAATCCGAGACGAAGCGACACATGAGCGACCTGAGCCCGACCCGACCCGACCCGAGACGACCCGTAACCCGAGATGGCGCGACACATTAGGACCCAAGCCCGACTCGACCCGACCCGCGACGACCCGTAACCCGAGATGGAGCGACACATGATGACCCGAACCCAACCTGACCCGACCCGACTTGACCCGATACAACTTGTAAATTGATCTAATCCTATCTTGCCAACATCATAATCTAATTTTACTAACAAATTAACATAAAAAAAAGTCAAGATTTACTTGTACAATTCAATAACGCGACCCGATCTTGTCCGATTGAACTTAAAATTCAAAATAATACTTGAAAGTTGTCGGTGCAACCCGACCTGAACCCGACCCGGTCTCGCCCGACCCGACCCAAGACCCGAAAGTTGTCGATGCAGCCTGACCTGAAACCCGACCCGACCCGTCACCCGAAAAAGATCGATGCAACCCGACCCGAAACCCGACCCGACCTCGCCCGACCCGACCCATGACCCGAAAGTTGTCGATGCAACCTGACCCGAAACCCGACCCGATCCTAACCCGATTATTATAAACGGTCAAACTAACCCGACTCGACCCAAATCCGTCCGATCGACCCAACTTGCCACCTCTATCATCTCTCTCTCTCTCTCGATAGAACCAAGAAAAAGAAAAAAAAAAGGAGAGAGAGAGGTGGTTGCCGCTCTCCTCATTCACGTCGAAGGCTGTCGCTCCTGCATCGTCTTCCTGTCGAAGTCGACCTCCATTCATCAACCACATGGTCACCCCAATATGATGCTATAAGAACCCTAGTATTCTTACATCGTCCATTGAAAATTGTATCGTTCTATAATTTTCTTACATCATATTTTTATTGAAAATTTTGATTCGTAGAAGAATTACTTTAGATAATTGAGTTGAGAATGGATTTAACTAAAAAAGAAATTCTTTTATTCTAATTGTGCTACGCAGCCATCCTTACCTTTTTCGAAAGTTCCTGGATTCTCTTTAAAATAATTGATTCCTCAAACAAAATACGGAATTGTTACCTAACAAATTAAGAGGACCTCTGTCCCACAATTGCACCTATAAATAAAGGGAAAATATATAATGGCTCTTGTTTTGTCTTCTACAGTGCATCCACCATCTGTGCAGGTGGGTCTCATCCACGTGGTGGGCCCCACTGTCATAGGTGGAGGGACACTGTAAAAGATAAAACAAGAGGCACTACAGCAAGGTCCATAAATAAAATAACTCGGAGAGGCGGAGAGTAGCTTCTAAGCAATACCTTCTCGTATAAACGAACAGAGGCGGAGCTATTCATGTGCAAGCCCGGGCAAGTGCTCAGGCTTGATTTTCAAACAACGCAAAATTTAGTGTATTTTAATTATTTTTGTAGTGAAAAAAGAACTTTTAGCGATATTTTAGTGGGTTTTAACGAGTTTGTGGCTGGGCTTGATCTCTACCTCAGTGTCTAGTCTTAGTTGTGCCCGAACTAAAATAGCCTCTGGATCCGCCCCTGTAAACGAAGAGGATGAGTGGCATTCGTTGCATAGTAGATTGATATCATAAAGAATGGATAATTGAGATTCACTTCATCATCACTTGTGACTCTGACGATATGATATTTTCTTTCGTGTGTTGTATACCAAGTAGGAATCATATCTGCGGTTATTTTGAGGAATCACAGGTTCTGTTATCCTCAGATTTGATCGTCTATTTTTGATCTAACGATTAAAATATATAATATATCAGATCTCGTACAGTCCATCTAAAATGTCCGTTCATCTGCGTCGAAATCTGACGGTCGAATCAAAGAATAACAGAATGCTGTCATTCCCATAATAACAGCAGATACGGACTCGTACCAATTAAGGTTGAGTATCAGAGCTGTTAATCTCCTAATGGAATATCCACATTTTTCTATTACAAGAAACTTCTTTTTTTGGGTATTCTGTGAATTTAATGTTGAAAGTACAAACGACGATTAATTTTTTTTTTTTTTTTCTGTTCTGGTGCTTAGGGTTGGGTCTGCTCTAGAACTTAATTTAGAAGAGAAAGGAAGTGGTGGTTGGGTTAAAAAATATAGGTAAAAACTTAGGTGCACCATTTTAGGTATCCTTAGGTACTCCAATCAATTCGTATCATTCAAATGCATCAAGATTCGCACCATACATTTCAATCAAATGGTACGGATTGATTGGAGTACGTAGAGAGCACTTAGAATGGGGCATCTAAGTTTTTGTCAAAAATATATGTTACTTGCTTCAAAAATACTAGAGGTCCATTTGCCAACAATAATTTTGGAAGGAATATCGGAATATAGACTTATTCCAATAATATGATTTTGTCAAACACATTTCGAAAGAATATAATAGTGATAAAAGATGTTATTGTGATATACCATCATATAGATCAAATATCGGAATACACTATTATATATGATTAAGCAATCAAATTTGCAATGTAATTAACAATTTAATATATTATAGGTACTTTACTATTATTGTTAATATTATTATATTATCTTTTTTATTGATATAATATTTACTGGTAATTATTATTACTATTTTATTATTTTAAAATAATGCATATTATTATAATTTTATATTATTGTTATTATTTGATTATATTGTATTAGATTTGTAACTAACAATATTTTAGTATATTATATATAATTTATTTTTATTATTAATTTTATTATATTTCTTTATTATTAAAATAATATTAATAATTACTATTAATTATTATTTTATTATTTTAAAATAATGCAAATTATTATAGAATTTATATTATTGTGATTATCATCATTACTATTTGATTATATTGTGTTATATTTATAATTAATAATATTTTAGTATATTATATATAATTTATTATTATTAATAATATTATTATATTATCCTTATTATTAAATAATATTAATAATTACTATTAATTATTATTAATTTTTCATTATTTTAAAATAATGCATGCATTTATTATAATTTTTATATTATTGTTATTATTACTATTGTAATTATCATTATTGTTTGATTATGTTGTATTATGTTTGTACTTAGCAATATTTTAATATATTATATATTGACACTTGCCACTTAACACTTGCCAAATGATAATTTCATTCTTGAATAGTAAAAATACATTCTTTTACCACTATTTTAAAATCACATTGTTGTATTATCACCATTCTTCTACCACTCTTCTAGCGCTATTCTTTGATTTGCCAAACGGACCCCAACGGAATAAGCAAGAGGTTTTTGAAGTTAAATCTTTCCATTGAATATAAATAAATTTTCTTACCTTCAAGTTAAAAGTTAAATATTTCCTTAACTTCTCTTCCCTTTCCTGCTTTTTTAACTAGAGCAGACCCTAAGGATGTGAATATATCAGCTATCATTCAGATTTTGAAAAATAACAAAAAAATACTATTCGGATTTAATTCCTTTTATTTAGAGCGCACAAACCGGATAATGCAACCACTAAACTAAAAAAGGTTTGCAACAACCAACTTTTACAATTATAATCCTCACGTCATGAACAATGGCAACAAACACTATAAAAGTTTTAAAATAATTGAACTATTTGGGCCCTCCATGATGAAACGTAGTAAATAATTTTAACTATTTTGGGCCTCCAATATGCAAAGTAGTGCAATAAATTTAATTATTTTGGGCCTCCAAGATGAAACGTAGTGTATGTGTAATTATTTAATTGTTTTGGGCCTCCAAGATGCAATGTTTGCTCTGGTAAAGCCCACTTTTGTTCAATGAATTTAATCTGATGCAACAAGGCTAAAATATCATGTGTACAATTCTTTTCTTATTTTCAAATTATGTTTGTTCACAAGCGCATAAACATGTTGTTAACAAAACATAAAATAATGTTTGATATGTGGCTAGAAAATTTCAAATATATCTGAAGTATTTAATTGTCTACAAATAAACATTAATTCTTTTGTTAAATTAAACCATAATGGGTCCACATTGAGCAAGTGGCTTGATGGGTTTTTGAGGTCCACAAAACATTAATATGAAAACACACACACACACACACACACACACAGATGTAACAAACACAACATAATAAGACACAAGAACATTTAATGAAAAAATCGACAACTAATAAGAAATCCTGCTTCATAGTTGAAAGGATTTATATATATAGGTTCACACAATTCCAATCTTTTGTGATCACAAATGATTCGTTATGGGTTCGACAATTATTCATGATACATTAATTGCTGTAAGGGAAAAATAAAGAAATGTATGTTGATAAATGATAATATCTATTTTTTTTATTATATGGTACAATTGAGAAATAAACAATATGAATGGTAAATTTTTATACGAATACAATGAACATTTTCTAACAGTAAGTTGCTTGTGAATATTTCGCTGGCACTAATACCAACCAATTAATATCGAATAATTCAGCATGAGATGCAAATTTTACCACATGGTTTGTCGCATGAGATGTGCTGTGAATAATGCAATTTTTTCTATATTTTCGCTTTTGAGACTTGAGAGACGACCATTATTTGTTATTTTAAATGCTGAACTGTTAGGGAATAAATTTGAAGCATGGTAGTCGATAATATAAATATCTTCTTTTTTTATACCGAATTTTGTTTGTATAAAATGAATTTTGTTTTTATACCAAATTTTCGTCAGATCTTTGGAGCGTGGAGATATAGCATATAGTGGCATATAGTATAAAATGATTGCTTAGTGCAAAGATTTGGGATCAGCTGTTTTGGTTGGGATGCAGTATACAATGTTGTAAAGTGTGAATTTGAATATGCATGCGGAAAAACATCGCAAACTGTACATGCGTCATGAGGAAATGTGGTTTTATATATGCGGTGTAATTAACAATTTTATTATGCATTAAGACAAATTAATATGGAAACTACAAATATTAGAAATCGGTTAGGTATACAGCACTATTGACAAATATATTTTCATGTTAGATATACAAGTATACAACCGAATAGAAAAAAGTGTGCTCATTTTAATTTCTAATTGTAATTTTAATGTTCCTCATTGGTTGACAAATAATTAATTAATATTAAAAATATGGCAGAGAAATTAAAGATCGGGGAAAGCAGCGGCACTTTCTATGTTACAATGCAAATAGTCATTTGAACTTTTGACCAATTTGGACCTTTTGATCAACAGGTTTTTGATGTAAATATGAATTTAAAAGCAGTCAGCCTTCCGCACACGCTTAGGCAGACGCATATGCATCCGCACAAATCGCCTTTTACAGCACTGACAGTATGTATGCACCCGTTTAAAAAATAGTGGAAGGTGCCTAGTCTTGTTCCACTTGCACGAAGTCTCCATCTAACCCACCATCTTTGCAATTTCTGGCTGCTAACAACTAACAAGCAACAGCCACACTCATTCCCCTTTTGATACATGTATGTATACCTAACATTATTGTCACATTTCCTCAGCCATATCTGACTGTCTGATATCATTTTCTCATTGCCATAAATATAATATAATGTTGACTTCACTTCAATTTATTCACTTATAAAAAGGAGTTAGAAATTACTTAGCAGAGACTAAGTAAAAGACGTAGCCCACATCTTTGAATTTTGAAAGGTTCTTTTGAAAAATTGGTCTGTTGTATTGTTGAATTGTTCTGTCTAACCAATCAATAGGCGACCTAGCAACAGCAAATTAGCATGATCTGAACAAGAGAACACTTTTTGGTTGTTGTGTTGTGTGAAATTCCACTTATTTTTGGTATTTCAATTACTCAATATATTCCAAAGAGTGATACTATGCTGCTTGTGAAAGCACCGGTCTATCTTGCTTGCGAATGTTGAATTCTAGAGGGGTGAATACGATTGTATAAGAATTATTTATTTTTTAATTTTTTTAAAGTATATATTGTAAGTCTACGAATAATAAATAATAAAATAATAATAATATAGTTCGAAAGATTTAATAAATTTGCATAATAGGACGCATGATTAATTTTAATTTGTGTTTCTTTAATATATATAATACTAAATTTGAATAAGCTATAAGTATTAATTACTGAAGTAGTTTAGTGATCTGTCTTCTTCATAAATAATTAGAGTTCCTCAATTCAAACTCTAATGAGTAATGAGACAAATTTCTCTTTATTTCGGTATATATTAGATATCTAAATTAAAAAAATGCAAAACATATAATTATTCAAGTTCCTCTCTTTTTATTTTATTTCCTTGGCGTAGAAGGTTTAACTGCAGTATTTTTTATTGGTGCTCTAATTTAGATCCAATATAAATTTTACTGTCGTAATACAAAAATATAAAATTTAACTTCTTTGAGCGGAGCGCGAGCCTATTTAACTAGTTTAAAATCATTTTCATATCTTTAATCACATATATCATATATGTATAATTCACGTTTGATCCGCAAACTATCCGCCTTCGCAAACATTCAAATTCGAACTCAAATACGAATGGATACTATGTAATAACTCATCTGTAAATATGAGAAAAATTAAGAACATCTTCATTTTCGAAATTCTTATAATTTTTAATTCGATGTGACAATTTTTAAATGAGTTTTAGAAATGTAGATGGGTTTCTTATTTAGTAATTTTGTTACAGATTTTCTTATTTAGCAATTTTGCTTTAGAATTTATAAATTCTGCATGGCGTCATCGTTTGTTAAAATTGATCAACCTCCCACAACACTGATAGTATTTGTTGATGTGACAATTAAGAAACTATAACTTTTTAGTTTTAGAGACGAAGGGTTTAAAAATTAAAGGAAAATTAAATTTCTAAAATTAATGTGATAATTATTTAAAAACTCTAAAAGTTTCAGAAATAAAAAATCACTCTAAGACTTGTCATTCTCCTCAAGAAAACATGGCCTCACCACGAAAAAACCCAAAGAATCTCCAATTCTTTAGGAGAGAACTAAATCACGATATCTTCAATGAATCTAGACCACGCTGCAAGTAGGGCTGCTAATGAATGGATTTCAGTCCATGTCCAACTCAGCCCGCTAATGAGGAGTTGAAGTCCACGACCAAATCAAGTTCATAATTATCTACTAATATCCAGTTCATGTCCAGTTCATCTTATAATTTTAATAATATCCACTATTTGTCCATAAGCTAACCATGCGAACCGTAGTCTGGACACCACAGTGCATAGTCCTCTTTAAATGGAAGTTATTCCGTCACTGTATTGAATAACTTAAGTTTCTTTGTGCGAATAACTTAGTTCTCTCTTTGTAAAACAAAGAGTTAGAACTTGATTGATCTATTGGAATGTTTGAACATATTTTTATTTAATCTCACATTGAGCTCGCAATTGGTTCACAATTTGTCCATAATTTGCCCACAATTAGTCTAGTTTAGTTTTAACAATTGAACTTAGACTGAACTTCAACCAAGATCAAGAAATAGTTTATTCCATAAATATTTAATAATGTCCAACTCATTTTGTCAATGAACCGTCATGTTCATTAGCAACCCTAGCTGCAAGTCAATTCATCATTACATGTTTGACAAAATATTAAGGCATAATTTTGTATATCTTTCTTGAAGTTTTAAATTGCATATTTTCTCCTTTCTATTAACATATTTATCATTTTAAAATACAGAAACTCTCCAATTTACCTATTTCGTTATCTATTACGTTAAAATAACACTACACATAAATTTTCACCTTGTCCTCATAAACAAATAGCAGATATTAATAACCTAATTTGCATTATTTAATATGAGGGTAAAATAGAAATTTAGTTTCGTAGAATTAATTTTAGTGAAATAGATAATGTAATAGATGAATTTGAGAATTCTATAAAAGAGCAAGTATGTTATTAGAAAGTTTAAAGGAAAACATTTAATTTAACTTTTAAATGGTCATTTATGAAATTCTGTCAAATATTATTGGTGTTAATTATACCACCCGCTTTGACAGAAGCGGATTCTCTGCCGCGCAGCAGTAATAGACGTTCAAGATTCTCTGCGTTGTAAGTTACAGACGATTCAGATTTGATTCAAGGATCTGATATTGTAAAGTTTAGTTTGTACGAATCTCGATGCAAATAAACGATTGAAATTTATCGTACAGCACGGACAGTATAAATTATCGTACAGCGGTAGAAGATCTCGTTTGCGCTTTGACCGCTTCTCTCACCAACCCTCTCACTTTCCTCCTATTTAAGTCCCCTTCCGATGCTTACCGATTCCATCACCACCTTCGTACCAAACCCAAATCAAATCTACTTCACATTGCATTAGCGCCATTTCCGCTCCCCAAATCGAACTCTTCTCTCTTATCTCAGTTCAAGCATCTCCACTAAATTACTAATTATCTTCACAAATGGAGTTCCACTTGAACGGTAA
The DNA here is from genome assembly GCA_964058865.1 of Eleocharis quinqueflora. NCBI lineage: Eukaryota > Viridiplantae > Streptophyta > Magnoliopsida > Poales > Cyperaceae > Eleocharis > Eleocharis quinqueflora. The sequence goes on from CAXKVX010004156.1 coordinate 14,522, forward strand.
CGGTATCGGTAACGGCAACGGCGCATCAATGGCAGACATATGCATGTCGCAAAAGGTCCAGGATCCCCTGAACTGGGGCAAGGCAGCAGAGGCGTTGAGTGGGTCCCACCTCGACGAGGTTAAGCGCATGGTTGAGGAGTTCAGGGCTCCATTGGTGAAGCTCGAGGGAGCCGATCTGAAGATTTCTCAGGTGGCTGCCGTGGCGATGAAAGAGGCCGAGGAGATCAAGGTGGAGCTACTTGAATCGGCGAGAGAGCGCGTTAAGGCAAGTAGCGACTGGGTCATGGAGAGCATGAACAGAGGTACTGACAGCTATGGAGTTACTACTGGATTTGGTGCCACCTCACACCGCCGCACCAAAGAAGGTGGAGCGCTTCAGAGGGAGCTTATTAGGTAATTTAGTGCTGCTTATATTAGTAAATTTTTGCGTTATTGTTTAATTTTAACTTCAGGGATTGTTCTGAAAATAGCAAGAGGTCCCCTTGTTAATGCCAATTTAAATATTTTCCATCCCTTAAGAAATTTAATTTAGTTCAACAAAAAAAAGAAGTAATTTAATTTAGGATCGTAAAGTTTATCCTCCAATTTGAGAGGGTAAAATTGAAATTCACCTTTTCAAAATAATACAAAAAAGGATTGTAAAGTTTAGAAATTGCATTCAACCACTGTTTTCTAATATGTTAAAAGTTTTGCAATTTTGAAACCATTTTGAAAGTCACCTACGAATCATGGTTGACCATTCTCAGACTAATTATTATTTATAAACCAACAAAATGGTTGGTATAATGGTATTGGACTTAATAACTTGACAACCCAACATTAATTATTTCTCCTCTGTCATAGATTAGACCTGCTGGCACTCGGAATAATTTAATTTTGTTACTAATTAGTTATTCTTAAACCTCTTTTCCTCAGATTCCTTAATGCCGGAATCTTCGGTGCTAGCAAAGAATCAGGCTGCACACTGCCGTCTTCTGCCACCAGAGCCGCAATGCTTGTTCGTATCAACACTCTTCTACAGGGCTACTCCGGTATCCGTTTCGAAATTCTAGAGGCAATCACCAGCTTTCTCAATTCCGACATCACCCCCTGCCTCCCACTACGCGGCACCATCACGGCCTCGGGCGACCTTGTTCCCCTCTCCTACATTGCTGGCCTCCTCACCGGCCGCCTCAACTCCAAGGCCATTGGTCCTGATGGGCAGGTCATGGATGCCACAGAGGCCTTTAAGCATGCCGGTATCAGTACTGGCTTCTTTGAGCTTCAGCCCAAGGAGGGACTTGCGCTAGTCAATGGTACTGCTGTGGGGTCTGGATTGGCTTCCATGGTACTGTATGAAACAAACATCCTTTCGGTGCTTGCTGAAGTTCTGTCGGCAGTGTTTTGTGAAGTTATGCAAGGAAAGCCCGAGTACACTGACCACCTTACTCACAAGTTGAAGCACCACCCAGGACAGATTGAAGCCGCTGCTATCATGGAGCATGTGCTCGACGGCAGCTCTTACATGAAGATGGCCAAAGAGCTGCACGAACAAGATCCGTTGCAGAAACCCAAGCAGGACCGGTATGCCCTCCGTACCTCTCCACAATGGCTCGGTCCCCAGATCGAAGTGATCCGTGCTGCCACAAAGTCGATTGAGAGGGAAATCAACTCAGTTAATGACAATCCTCTGATCGATGTCTCGAGAAACAAGGCGCTTCACGGTGGCAACTTCCAAGGAACACCAATTGGTGTCTCTATGGACAACACAAGGTTGGCGATTGCCGCAATTGGCAAGCTCATGTTTGCTCAGTTTTCTGAGCTTGTCAATGATTTCTACAACAATGGATTGCCATCCAATCTTTCTGGTGGTCGCAACCCAAGCTTGGACTACGGGTTCAAGGGGGCTGAAATTGCAATGGCATCCTATTGCTCAGAGCTCCAGTTCCTTGGTAACCCAGTGACAAACCATGTGCAAAGTGCGGAGCAACATAACCAGGATGTGAACTCATTGGGTCTGATCTCTTCCCGTAAGACGGCAGAGGCGGTGGAGATACTAAAGCTCATGTCATCCACATTCATGGTTGCCCTGTGCCAGGCTATTGATCTGAGGCATCTGGAGGAGAATTTAAAGGCTACTGTGAAGAATACCGTGACCCAAGTGGCAAAGAAGATGTTGTCTTTGGGCGTTGATGGAGAGCTCCACCCCTCGAGATTTTGTGAAAAGGACCTGATCAAGGTCATCGATCGGGAGTATGTGTTCGCATACGCAGATGATGCATGTAGCGCGACGTACCCACTGATGCAAAAGTTGAGACAAGTTCTCGTGGATCATGCTCTCAGCAATGGCGATAAAGAGCTCGATGCAACCACTTCAATCTTCCAAAAGATTACTTCCTTTGAGGAGGAGCTGAAAACTCAACTACCCAAGGATGTTGAGGCCACCAGAGTAGCATTTGACAAGGGCACTTTGACGATCCCCAACCGGATCGAGGAGTGCAGATCGTATCCACTTTACCGATTTGTCAGAAAAGAACTAGGAGCTGAATATCTTACCGGTGAGAAGGTCGTGTCGCCAGGAGAGGAGTGCAACAAGGTGTTTAATGCAATCTGTGAGGGTAAGGTGATCGACCCACTGCTAGAGTCATTGAAGGAGTGGAATGGTAAACCTCTTCCAATATGCTAGAATAAATTGCCGTTTTGTTTCTTTCGTACACTTTTTTTTTTCCTTTTGACAATTTGTTTGTAAGGTACCTTTGAAGGTGGAACGTAAATGTTGCAAAGTAGATTCAAGAAAATGTAAGTTAGCTACCATGTAGTATTGTGTGAGATATAGTCATATAGCCGAGCATTCTTTTGTTTATGATTCATGAATCCAATTGTTGAAAATAATGCGTCAATAATATTAAACAAATTATGTTGAGTTTTGTTCCAAAATTATTTTTTTTCATGTAAGAAAAGGATTTTTTATATACCCTTCAGTTCTTATTTAATTTATCATTTCTTCCTCCACTACTCAATATTTTCTACTTATTCCTCAAGTGTTATTTTCATTTTTTAGCCTCCGATTTGATCACATGAGAATACCGGCATCTTTTATAGAAAATTAATTGCTTGTTCCCAAATTCAGCATAAGATGTTATTATATTATATTTTTTTTAGGAAAAGTATTTCATTTTTTGCTTCATTGATTGTTTTTAAAAAGTTAGAAATTGATAATTGATTGATGGTATGCAGCGACAAACGGTGTTGTTTGAGAGTCTGGTGATGATTGTGAATGATCGTCTTCTCAAATTTTAGATTTATTTTCTTATTGTTGTTTGTGAGATCACACGTGTAGTCTTATAATAAATTTTGAAGAATTGACATCCATATTTTACTAAAAAAATTAGAAATTCCAATATGAGACGTACGTAATAGTGTCATTACGTTATACACGGAGTGTCGGATCAAAGAAAAAGTTAGAACAACTCCACAAAAAATTGAGAGGAAGAAAGAGCAATGTGAGAGGAGGTATTTTTTTCTTTTTTTCAAAAAAAAAAATACAACATTGTTGGATGAAACTAACTGTAAATTTGATATAAAATAAAAGATATTGAATAGTAGAGGAAGAACAAAATTGAATAAGAATTAGTTAAGTATATAAAAAAATTAAACCTCTTAAAAAAAGTAGAGAGATAATATAATATGATTGCATAGTGTAACGATCTGGGGACCAGTATCATTTTCCCAATGCCTTTGCACAGGTCTTGGTCGGCACTTCCGTTTAAGAATTTTGTGGAAGTTGCCTAGTCCCGAATTTTTTTTAAATAATATTATTTTCATAAAAATTAAATATTTAAGAAAACAAAAAATAAAATTAAAAAAATACTACTTCCCCATATGAAATATGCGGTTCATAATCAAAGATTCTCCACTGTACAAACAAAAAACATTTGAAATGTGAACCGCATGCACCACTTGTGAACCGCAAGAATGAAATAAAACCTCGCAGCCAAGGCCGACGGTCCACATTAGAAAAATTCAAAACTACACTAATTCAATTATATTTTTTTTAAAGATGGACCGCAAGTGGTAGTTATAGTCCACATTTTGAATTTTTTTCGGAGGAACCACTTGCGATCCACATTTTGAATTTTTTTCTAGGAGGAACTACATGCGGTCCACATTTTGAATTTTTTTCCGGAGGAAAATTTTGATCGCAGGTGCTATTTGCGAATATTTTTGAAATTCCGTTTTTTATTTTCTTACATATTACCACTTGCGGTCCACATTTTGAATTTTTTTCGAAGGAAAATCTTGGCCGCAGGTGCTATCTACGAATATTTTTGAAATTCTGTTTTTTTATTTTCTTACATATTTAAATTTTTGTAATAATAATATTATTTATAAAATTTCGATACCTAGTGGCTCATGTTCCACATGCATGCAGTCTCCAACCAACCCACCTACCATCTTTGCAATTTCTGGCGAGTAACAAGGAAAAAACATGTTATATTCTCATTTGGATACATGTACCTAACACTGGTGTGATATTTCGTCATATCTGACTGCCTGATATCATTTTCGTTGCCAGAAATTGATTATCACATAGTACGTGTGCAAGAGCGGATTCAGAATTTTTGTCAGGATAATTCAAAATTTACGATTTTTTTAGATTGGTTCAAAATAGTGCATATTTTTAAAAAAAATCTAAATAAGCATATTTTTTTTTGAAAAAAAAATCAAATAAATGATTAATTTTAAAATTTTTGTTTTCAGAGTGAATCAGCTAACTCATTCTGCTTCCACGTAACTCCGCCCCAGCATATGAATGATAACATAAAAGGCTGAATCTGACCATTGACTGAATAAGTCTTTTTTTATGATTTGATGTAAACTTAAAAAGTCATTTTGTACTAATTAACTAGTAATTGGTAGGGAACTTCAAAGAATATAATGAAAATTGAGTTCTAACTAAACACCTAATCTGGATTAGTTTATCTGTCATAGAGACATAGAGTTGCTGGGTTCTTTCACAACCAATTAAAGGGAAATTGACAACAAGTTGATGATACATAAAAATCTCATTGGTTTAATACTCTTGTTAATTGTGTTAACTATAAAATGTTAGCTCACATGTATCAGTCAATTTTAGAGAGAAAACTGTTGCAATTTCAAAATTTTGTAACACAAATCGTTATCCTCCATTTGGTAAATGGATCGAGTATTTGCTGATTGAAGTGAGTTAATTAAGACAGTTTTATTGCATCAAACTCAAGTTATTTTAAGTGAATTAATTAGTTTAAACACCTATACATGAAGATGAAGCAGAAGTTAAATTATTAAGTTTTGGATATGATTAGTTGACATATTCAAAATTATTTTGTGGTTTTCGATGCACTTATATATATATACCAAGCGGCCCAACCGATGTTTATTATATATATTTTGCATGTATAATGTTAAATCATATAAAGCTACTTTTAATAATGGGTGATCACAACTTACCAACTTTAATTGTAATTATATTATTATTACAAGGAATTATGTGATATATTTTTTTATCATAATTATGTTTTATTTCGATAAAATATGGTTGTTAATTTTACCAACTTTAATTGACAATATATTTTATGAAATAGAATTTTCTTTTATGATTCAATTTATTTCTGCCAAATAGTGATATAAATTGATTATGTGAGAACTATTATGTTAGAATTGAAATGTCTTTTTAGCGTTTTTATTATGTATCAGTTTGATTATTTGATGATAGTTCTTCTATGGTCGATTCACTTTAATATGTTACGTATGGATTATGTACGGATTATTTATGTTGTTATTAGCAAGCATTTCTTGATGAAGATTTAAATAAATAATTTTATAATGATATAACATGAAGTTTATGTATGAGATGTCGGCTGAAACGATCTATATATGGGTTAAGTAAGCCTCACGTGATATTTAAAGTTTCATGAGCTTATAAGCCGTGTTTAGTTTAATGAAATATAATAGATCAATGATATCTCAAGGTTACTGGGAGTAGATTTATCATTATTTTTGTACATGAATGATATTTTTTCTATGAACAATAAATAAAGTGGTGCACTTAAGTGTATATGCACAAAATATCTTATTTTTAAGACAAATTCAAATATGATACTATTTGATACAACATATTAATACAAAAGCTATGTTAACTATTTTGTCATAACCTTTCTTTCGAAAGAGCATGTTGTAGGCATGGGTTTGGTTAATGACTTATATTTTTTGTTGTAGTAAACTTTGTGCACATGCAGGCGGAGACATCTATGTAAATTTAATAAGTTAATTTTTTTTTAACAAAAAAAAGATTTAAATTTGAATAAAATAAGTTAAATTTAATAAGTAAAAGGTCTAATTGTAAATAAAATAAATTAAAGGACCCAGCTGAATATTTTGTTGGATCCTACTGATCTGATGGAAACAGGTCCAGTGACTAAAATAAGTAAAAATGAAAATTTATGGACCCATCTAATATAAATTCCTAGCTACGCCACTGTGCACGTGTATGTACCAAAGGTTCTATTATGTATTGACTTTGAATGTTTTATATTTGCTTATTTCTTATGTTGCGCGTTACTAAATTTAATTAAGCAAATCTTATTTATTTGGATCAAATGAATTTATTAATCATTAGTTGGAAAGAATATCACTGTTATAATTAATGAGGATCAAATAACGTTAATAGTTATTTTGATTACATTAATTTGGTTTGATGTTTTTGACTGAATAGGGTTTAAGTTAATGAAATATTATATTGGTTAATTTTGAATGTATGCTCATTATAATATTTAAAGTTTAGTCAAGTGGGAGAATATTAAAATATTATTTATTATAATATTATTTATGTGGCTTATCCAATTAATTATGAGTCGAGATCATTTAAAATTTTACTAAAGAGTGCATTCAAATTTTGATGGAAAAGACGGATGACCAAATTTACTATATTTGATTCCAAAAATTGCCTCAAATTTATATAAATACTCATTCTGAAAATTTTGATATATACCATAACGTTTATCCATTAATAAAAGGATATTTATTTAATTTATTTATTAAAAATATTAAGAAGTGCTTGTGGCGCCTTTTCAGTTTAGTGATTATAAAAGGTCTGTTCCTTTATTTCTCTATCTCCTCCTCATTTTTTTCTTTTATTATCTGTGTCACATACACAGTAAGGAAATAAATTAAGTTATTAAGTGCTTAGCGAAAAATAAAGAAGAATCAAAGAAAATCAGAATAGAGTGAAGGAAAACGTCTAAAGCTGTCATCATTATGTCTGAGAAATTATTTGTTAGTTCTTTCACTTATCTAAAATAGAATTAATATATGTCCGTGTTCCCTCTTCAAAGAGGTTGGACACGGCTGAATCAAATTTTGGCCATTGATTAAAATATATTATTAATCTTGATCATTGAATTTTGTATAGATTAAGTGTGGCGAGTTATTTTGTGTATTTTGTGTAGAGAGCGATTTTATGGTGTTTTCGCAATTAACAACATAATTATTATATATTATCTGTCATATTATTCTATTCGTGTTAATTGTGTAGCTTTATTATTATATTTAATGTATTATTAATTATGCTCTTTTTATTAATTGTATGAATATCAAAAGTCACTCATTAAATGTATGTATATCAAGTTGTATATATTTTCATACTATATACGTATAAATTTTTTCATCTTATATACACATATATAGATACATCATATACTATAAATAATATTATGCGTACATACTATCAACATATAAAATATTTCATATTGTATGTATTTTTTATATCATATTAAATTTAATATTGTAAAACAATTATATTAATCATATTATGTATTTTTACAACATATACTATAAATCATATTATGTGTATATTTTTTATATCACGCATATATATATCATACAAGTATATAATCCATA
>CAXKVX010004157.1:0-27047 GCA_964058865.1 Eleocharis quinqueflora
GGCCACAATGAAACTTGGTTCCAAAACCGATTCTTTCCAGCTACAGGGTCAAACATGGTAACTATAACCTGTCCTTTGGCTTGATATGAGAAGATAAGTTGGCAATGTTTTTCATTTTTAAAAAGACTCAGTACCATTTTCTCAAATATGTGAACTTCTACATTGCATTTCTTATTCAATTTCCAGTATTAGTTGTCATTATTATCATGGTACTTATTCGGTGCTCAGGAACTTACCTCTTCGTTGTTGCTTGAGTTTTGCAACCTATGCTCTTGTTTTGTTTTACTAACTTAAAAAAATGGCGATTTAGTTAGGCAACAGTACTTGTTGAATATGGTGATTTAATTTTGCAATATTATGGTTTCTGCATTAGAGTTCTATTTGATGATCTTCATATGTTTGTTGTACAGGAAACTGTGTGGTTTCATAAAGTAGAAAATTGAGCAACTTCATTAGGTTTTATGGGCAAAACTTAACAAAACGAAAAGGATATAGGAGCAAAAATAGCAGACATAAAAGCTGGATAATATCAACTGTATTTGATATTCAGTTGGAATGTGAATTAAAATCATTTAATTGGGGATATTTTTCTCCTTCTGATATTGTATTTCTTTTCAGGATTTGTATGACTGATCTTGCAAGTGATGTAATTGTTAAGGTTGGAGAGCTGTCATTTCACCTCCACAAGGTGCACATTTTGTCTATAATTTCATATCTTTTCACCTCTAAAGAAAATTTGTATCTATTTGAACTACTTATTTCAACTCTGGTTTAGTTGAGCAAACAAGTATGAAGCAAAGAGTTGATTAACAAACAAATTAATAATCATCTTACACTTTTTTATTTATTTGATTAAAGTCGTAAAACAACCAATTATTTTTACAAGTGCCAGTGTCTAAGCTGCATTAAGACCAAATTGTTGATACCCTTTTCAGTTTCCTTTAATAAATCGAAGTGGAACACTTCAAGAGGAAATAAACAAGACTCAAGAGAATGAATCATGGAACTGTGTTGTCAACCTCCCTGACATTCCTGGTGGGTTCAAGACCTTTGAACTTGTAGCTCGATTCTTCTACGACATCAAAATTGAACTCAATGCACACAATGTCGTTGCTCTTCGTTGTGCCGCCGAGTTTCTCAAGATGACTGATGAATTTGGTGAAGGCAATTTAATTACCCAGACCGAGATTTTCCTGACAGAAGTTCTCTCCAACTGGAATGACTCGATTAGAGCGCTCCAGACATGCGCTGATGACGTACTAGAACATGCTGAGAAGCTGCACATTGTTTCAAGGTGCATCGATTCTATTGCAACCAAAGCATGTGCCGAGCCAGGTGCATTCGGCTGGCCTCTATTGCATGAGAGTTATTCGGTGGAGGAGTCAGTGTTGTGGAATGGGATTGCCGATACGAAGTCCAAGTCACTAGATCGGAATTGGTGGTACCGCGATGTTTCATACCTCAAGTTTCAGATGTACAAGGAATTGATTAAGGCTCTGAAATCAAAAGGAATGAAACCCGCAGAGGTGGCAGGTTCTTTAAAGCATTATTCCAGAAGATACCTGCAGGGGTTGAGTAGACGCACGAGTCAGCAAGATCCATCGGCAAATACCTCTTCTTGGACCATAAGTTCAGAAAAAGACCAGAGGCGTCTTCTGGAAGAGATTGTCGATCTCCTTCCTTCAGAAAAAGGCGCTGCCCCAACCCAATTTCTTCTCAGTCTCCTGCGCACTGCTGTAGTACTTAATGCAAATCCTGCATGCAAAGAAAACCTAGAGAAGAAAATTGGGAGCCAATTAGATGATGCACAAGTAGAAGATTTGAAAATTCCAAATGTGACCTCGTCGAAAACCTTGTATGATGTGGAGTGTATACAGCGCATACTGGACAATTTTGTTTTTGTGTACCAGTCCAGTTTTGCAGTTTCTCCTGACATTGTAGAAGAGAGTCAGACAGTACCAGTGGCAGTTGAGGTTTTGACACCTATTACCATGGTGGGAAGACTCATAGATGGATATCTTGCCGAGGTCGCTTCAGATGAGAATCTGAAGTGCGCACAGTTTCAGGCCATAGCAGCTCTGGTGCCTGAATATGCAAGGCCCTTAGATGACGGGATATACCGTGCAATTGATATTTACCTTAAGGTAATTGGTAAAACTTTTAGTTCAGCAACCATGCTTTTTTATTTTGGATTTTGCATTTAGGTACCTACCAGTCAAATAAGGTACAAAACTTACCAGTCATAAACAATAATTCAGGAAGAATTTCAAATTTAGGCATTTCTATTGCAACCCTATATGAATTATCTATCTTTGATCGATGGAATTAGGCTTCTACCTGCAAAATAAGGGATGCTTCAAATTAATTGTAGTAAATTTTTAAATCCATTCAGAGGGAATGCTACAAAAACCAATCAGAGGCAGCCTTTCTAGCTGTTGCAAGCACTGCTACTGTCACAAAGTAAAAAGTTCTGCCCAAAACTGGCAGAGACCAGAAAAATCATAACCTTCTACAGGACTATGTTGTTTTTGAATTTCAATTATAGAAAAGGTAAATTTCCAAAGAGAGCCTTTTTCATTCTCACTGACTAAATTTGACCTGAAATGACATATGGAACTGAACTGAGAACATGAAAAGTCAACTATCCTGAATTCAACCTAATCAGACATGGGATCAAAGCTAATCCATGCCAAGCAGTGGAATCCAAAAATCTAAAGAACTCATATCAATTAACCCCCAAACATTATAAGTAATTAAGTATAATGATCTAAATACGTGGTGTCAGTTTCAGTAAAGAAATAGCTGAATCCTCAATCCAATATGTGACCAAACTAGAACAACATTGAACAGCCTTCCATTTTGCCACTTTTAGACTACACCCAAAAAAGCATATGTACATATAAGTATGAAACAAGCGGTCCTGCTTAATTAGGGAATTTGATTTTTCCTCTCTAGGCACATCCAAAGATGACAGATTCAGAGAGAGAGCAATTATGCCGGCTCTTGAACTGTCAGAAACTCTCCTTAGAAGCATGCACACATGCAGCACAAAATGAGAGGCTACCCCTAAGAGTTATAGTACAGGTGCTATTTTTTGAGCAGCTTCGCCTTAGAACCACTATTGCTGGTTGGTTCTTCGTCTCTGATAATGTGGACCAAAATGGCTCTCGCATCCTGCCCAGAAGCGCCAATGGAGATGACAATGGAGGGACCAAGCTGACAATGGATGACATCAGGTTGCGGGTTTCTGAACTTGAGAAAGAGTGCAATGGTATCAGAGAAGAAATTGATAAAATCGGAAAGCCAAAGACTGGCAGTAACGGTCCTTTGGGTTTTATATGTAAGAGGTTGGGTTTTGGCGGTACAAAGTTGATACGACAAGCAGATAAAAAAACTGCAGAGAATGGTTGCTGATGCTTTTCTAGGAGCTTAGTTGTAGAAATGGATGGTTTTTAGTTGCTAATTTGTGTAGTTTATAATTATTTTGTTACTACTTAGCCTGTCAAATGTTAAAATGTAAAATTATTCTTTATTCAAATAAACTGTTTATGTTATTATTCAATTGCTTTAAACTATTTCGGGTGATTCTCTTATACAGACCAGTTTTATTTTCGGCTGAGATAATTTCTTACACATTTTACCTCCTTGCAGTGATCACTGTGCAGATCTACAAAGTAGATCAATCCCTGGCAAATTTCACAATCTGCTGCAAGGCAGAAGCTATGCCTACATCCTTTTGCTTCAGTTATTAGTTTCTTCATTTTTGAAATAGGGCTCCAATTCAAACAGTCTATGTTGAAATCTGCGCCGCTTCATGCTTATTTACTTTATTTTTTGTATGTGTTGGTCTCCGGTTGTACAGCACAATGGGATTTCCTCTCGAAAATCACAGATGATATCTTGTAGAATTTACCTATGTTTCCATACTAGCCGTAATAAAGAATTAAAGATTAATTAAAATTTACTGAAAGTATATCCTAGGGCTCAATTCTCTAGATCTAGGTAACATTTTCCTTCGTGGATTCAACATGATGGCTTAATCTCAGTTCCAAGAAAATTTCACATTGATTTATATTGACTGCAACTTAATTAAGAGCTATAGCAAGCGTGTCATTGCACCACAACAGGAGACTGTTATATATGTAACGAAACATAATATTTACTAAAGAAAAAAATATAGAAAATGAAGAAAATTTAAGTATTCAACGATGTCCAACGATAAAATAATAAGTATTTATTTTAGATTCAATATAAAAATAAAGCATAACTAATGAATAAATGACGGTGTGAAGTGGCGTCATTGCGGCGAAGCGACGTCTTGTGGCGTGCAGCGGCGTCATGCGGATTGCAGCGGCGCGTGCTAGTGTTATTATTAAAAATAAATAAGTAAGAATTTACGTATGCACAATACGTCAACTTTGGAGAAGCGGGCGCTTCAGTTTTTTCGTGAAGCTTGAAGCGACGTCGTGCGGCCTGCAGCGACGTCAAGCAGTATCATGCGGCATCATGCGGCTTGCAACGGCGAAGCGGCGTCAAGCAACTTACAGCGGCGTGACGCGTGAACTGGCAAGAGTGACGGATAATCAAATCAACAATAACATAAATCATAAAAAAATTATTAAAAACCATATTTGTAGTCGGTACTGAGGCTCCGTGAATAGAACAATGTGAAGGTACCAGTTTTGAAATTGTATACCTTGTCGAGACACCATTCTAACAAATAAGCTGCTCTCTCAAATAAAAAATAAAATGAGTCATCCCAGATTAGAGCAGCGGCATATGCAGAGCACCTATCAAGCTCTCTCAGTTCTATATGTTTCAATAGTCAATTATTGAACAAAATCGAAAACATCATCAGCTGCTAGTGAAAAAAATAATTCTAGAATATTCGAAATTAAAAGTAGTAATACTCAAAATGAAATACCAACTACTGTAAACATAAAAAATGCACTGAGAAAGAAATCAGATTTATAAATAACTGATCTGAACCAATGAAATCATGATAAAATTTGCAGAATTAACTAATTGTTTCATACATTATCAATTTGGCAACACCAACATTACAATTGATCTCTGCTTCATAAGAAAGACACCAACGCCACAACAACATTGATTTCTGCAATTTGTCATTCGCCACAGCAAGCTTAGAAGAACTGTTAGATATCTCTAAAAAGGACACTTGTTCAATTGCGACATCTATTAAGCTCATCTCTTTCCTTTCTCCTTAACCTCCTTGGCCGCATCAATCGCATCTTTTGTTCTAAGAACCAAAAATTCTAAAAACAAAACCAAATCCTAGATGTCAGTTACAATTAATTCTAGGTGTCACATACAATCGGCCTTGTTCAAACCTCACTCTAAAATAGTTATGTTGATGGTCATATATAGATTGTATTTTGCAAATATTAATTAGTAGTTTAGCACAAATAAAAGGAGGCAACACAAATAATAAAAATAACATGTTTGGAATGAGGAAACTGTCCATACTTTACATAGCACACCACCTGTTTGTGAAAATGCCGAAGACAAAGGTCTTAACATAGCGGGTAAGTGCCTCTTAAAGTGGTAGCCTCCATTTCTTTCTCCGTCTTAACGATTTGGCAGCAACTTTAATTGACGGTATAGTATAAGGTGATTACACTCACTGCGATTCTCAAGTTGGATTCGTAGAGAGATCGGAGAGGAGAGGAGAGGAGAAGATAAGGTCGGAGAGACGAAGAGAAGAGATATCAAAGTAATCGAAGATGAGAAAGAGAAAAGTCAGAGCGTGAAATTGAAATTGTAACATGGGCGAGCAAAGACATGCATAAATTGTATTTCTGACAATATAAAAAGTAAATAAATAAAAATATTCAGTTTTTAGATGTTTTATAAGATAATATAGTATGGATGGAATCGAATCTCAAATCAGAGTAAATAAGTAAACACCCGTCAACTATTCGCATGGTTATACACTGAGCAATTAATTTTGAAATAGTTGTGAGTTTTTTAAGTTTCGGAAGAGAAATACGTAATATTCTGATTTGGAGAAAAAAAATATGTAATTTTAAAATTTTTGAAGATTATATGTGAAATTCCGTCTTGATTGAAATATCAATTTAACTATTTAGTAAGGTGTTTTGATCATATACTAAAACCTGCATGATAATTAATCAGAATAGAAATAGAGGCGAAAGTGTGGTACTTGAAAGGAGCACCGACCCTATGATTTTAACATGGGTTAATCACCTAATCGTAATATCTCTTTCTCTCTCTCTCAATCCCCATTCAAAAGAGAGCGTACTACACCTTTCGAGCTCCAAAAGAGGAGAGGAACTAAGAGATAAAAGCAGCATGTCGGTTCTAATCGATCGTGCTCTTTCGATCACCATGACCATTAATTTTGAAGAGGAGAGGTACACCTTTTCAGATTTTTGAATGGTTTAGTTTAGCCACCTTGCTCTATGACTTGCATGACAAAATGTCTAGGTGAAGTTATTTCTATTAGCTTTACCAAATCAAGGAATTTTGCTCGATCGGGTTATATTTCCTAAATGTTGATCTCATTGCTTGAAAGCTATACATGAAACATGCACAACACCCTATTACCTATTTCATTAAGCTTAATCATCTAACTAATTATCAATTGATTTTTTTCCCAAATAAACTTGTTTATTAATTGCTCAGTGTATAACTGTACGGATAGTTGAGGGGTGTTTAGTTGTTTACTCTGATTTGAGATTTCAATTCCATCCATATATAATTGAGTTCCAGTCATTATAAATCAATGTGAAATTTTCTTGGAATATTGTCTGTAAATTCAAAGACGAGGATGGTTTAGGTGTTCTAGATATAAATAGATATAAAAATGATGAATCATGCTTGTAAAATGGCTATTAAAAATAAAAGATTCCTCATTTAAAGGAAAGTGGAAGCAGATCTTACTGTTTAAATATAATGGTAAAAAATCATATTAAATTTTTACCTTTTTGGAAATGTATAGTTCAAGATGAACCTTTGGTAGATCTCAGTATTAGAAAATTAGTTCACAATGGAAATAGTGTGTTATTTTGAAAGATTTTTAGATAGAAGATGTTCTTTTATCAATTAGATTTCGTAATATTTTTAATATAGCATAAGATAAAAATATAATTATTTTAGATACTTTTAACATAGCTTAGACAAATAGTGTTTAAAAGATAAATTATAGGGGTCTATTTAGAAGAATTTCAACAATTATCATCTTTATTGAGTCATCAACATCTTGATCCTACTCTTGAAGATCAAGTCTTGTGGAAATGAGATAAAAGGGTGTTTCTCTGTTCTTAATTTCTATAGATGTTTGGAATTTGATGGCAGTTAAAACCAACGCTTATATATCGTACAATCTCTCACTCGGCCAACAGCATAGATATAAGGCATATATATTTCGGCCGGTTTACCAACATAGCAAATAGAAATAGAATTTTCTCTTAGAGACACCAAGCAACCAACCAATCAATTATGTGTGTTCTCCCTTGTATGTATGTATGTATGTATGTATGAGGGATCCATAGAGTTTGCATGAACATAGAAAACTATAAAACAAAAATTATTTCATCTATAATACCTTTTTGTCTACATAACTACAAATAGAGCAATCAAAGCACGATTATTATTCATTATTTATCGTTTTTACTACAAGTGGAACAACCTACAAAACAGGAGAGTGGTGCTGTTCTCCGCATTCATGTTCCCTAAACATTACAAAAGCAACCAAACAATCACAGAAGGAAAAAAAAAAATAACAATGCGAAATAAATTAAACACAGACTCCCATATTTCTGCAGCTAAGGGGAGATTTACAGTCACCACCACCTTTAAAGTACAGCTTATGCATAAAACAAATGGTATGAAAATTATACACGAAGTAAAATAACTGATGTGTCAGGGTCAAGGCTATATCGGTTCCACTGCAACGGTTCAAGTAAGCAATTCAGTAGATGACCCAATGTATGAGTATGTACATTCATTTGTTGTTTACAGTTTTATTTAGTCATTGCTTCCAGAAACTTCTGCGGCGCGTTGCCTCATCATTTCATTCACAGCAGCTCGACGCCTCGACTCAGATTGTTGTTGAAGTCTCCTCAGATGTTCCTTCAAGTCCCTGTATTGAAATTACATGTTGGATGAAAACCATTCATAAAAATTCATGTCCGCCCTAACTGCCAATTACACCATCTATAATAAATATATTTCAATACCCACTATCTATTACTGTTTCAAGATTTCCATTTCAGTCCTATATATATTGCTTTAATTATACATATCATATATGTCATGATTATTATGTTTTGTGGGTGCATGGAATCTAATTCTCATTTTATTAGGGTAGACAAGAACACGAGTTGAACAGTGCCGCATAAACTTCACACCTATATTTCTTGTCTTTTAGTTCAGAGAGGTTTAATAACCTTCTCTTCCTGTTTTTCTATCTAGTATACTCATCACCCATAATATCTATGGAACAAGAGTCTACCAAGAAATAGCGAGAACAGTCAAAGAAACATTTCATAAATCATAACACAACCGTTTTGGAAAGTATGTAGAAAGTACTAAAATATATAATCCCACATAATCCCACAAACTCATGACGCCCTAATTAACTACCAGTAGGCAAACATAACTTGAGAAATATAATAGCAGAAAATAATAACAAAAATAATTCCTTTCACTCACTTGCAGCGCGGGACAGTGCACTCGGTCTCCTTGCAGGCACGAGCATGGAGTTGAAGAATGTACCACATCCTTTTGCAGAGAGAACAACCACCAGATGCGCGTGTTCGGCACTGCATGCCATGGCGGAATAGACCCTTTACTTTGCGGCAGTGTGGGTATTGACAGTGTGGGGACCGGCACTGTGATGCGTGCACCAACAGTTCCAACATTTTTCTCAGCTGCATTAGGAGTAAAACAAATGCATAATTAGGCAATCATTTTGTTTATCAACAACAATAAAGCCTTTAGTCCCAAACCAGTTGGGGTAGGCTAGAGATGAAATCCAGTCAATTGGGTTCATTTCCATGAATGGCTGAATTTTTATGTTGGCTCACCAAGCCTATCACAACCCTCCTTTTCCTGGGACAGGCTATGTAAAAAAAAACTACATAGGTGTAGTTGTTGTCCATATACAAGTCTATCAATATCACTAATTTCAGTGCACTAATGAGAAATGGTTATCATATAGAAGTACCAGAAGGTTCTTCATTTTGTATCTAGTATAATGCTAACTTCCATTTTCTATATAACCACAGCCCACTAGGTATGCATCTTTATACAAAACGACATACCATCCAAATTTTCTATTAACGAATCTTAAATTCCTACTAATTACAACTTCATTTTAAACAACTGTAGTTCTTGCTCAAGCCTCAAGATCTGAATCCAAAATTAGAAAATATTCTGAGCCCGCCGCGGAGTAAGTCAAAGAAGGTAAAAAAACAAAGCAAACAAAACATAGCAAGTCCATAAACTATGTACCTGGGCAACCCGCTTCTGCCGAGCCTCCTTGTTCTGTGCATCCCTGTCAGCATTTGAGGGGTGGTTCGTCAACTTGTGAGGATGATTAACCACACCCTCTTTCTGGTAGCATGAGTTGCAAACATCAAAGTCCGGGCAGACTTCACAGCGCCATCCCTGGCCGGTCTCAATGTCATGGGCACAAACATTGCATGTGGTCACAAAAGCTGGTGCTGTCGGGTTGTGAAGGTGGTACAGTACCATCATTGAGGAATGTTTTGCACGTCGAAGAGTGTCGTACTGATAATGGTTGCCCTGACATAGCGAGAGGAATGCTTGCCGTGTATCAAAGAACTCACTCTCGAGAATATCATCCTTATCCTTGGTATCATTTGGCACACCAGTAATCTCCACCTTAAAAAAAGAGTGCGTAATCAGGATTCATAGTTGCAATTAAATTTGTTATTATGTTATGTGTAAAATGATAGAATATGAACACAATAATAAACACAATAAAAAAATACTGGAAGATAACCCAAGTAAGAGAACTTACTGGCCTGAAGGTGTGTTTCTCCCTGCTATGGGTCGGGTGACGCTCCCTGTCCTCACGTGATTGCTCAAGATTATGACAGCTATAAAGTAGAGAGTAGATTATCATTCAGAAAAGTGCAGTAATAAATGCACAAGTCAACAACAAGGACGGATTACCAATTGGTAAAGAGTCTGAATCTTCATAAGCCAATGCTTATACTTACCTGTCACAAAGGTTGAAATATCGGCAACTGTTGCAAACCCAACGTGTACCAGACACCATAAGCATGCAACAGTAGTGACAGGGGTGCTGTAGATGGACCATTATGAAGTCTTCCCTCATTGGATATATCGTTTCGCCCAGCTTCACAACGAATAAACGAAATAAGGATCAAACAGTAATTATATCTATCAACAATTAAAAAAATCAAGAAACCAAATACAAGCAACAATTATCGCATCACTCCAGTTTTACAAGATAAGCACTCAAAGCGAGTATATTTAGATACAAAAAAAATTAAGAAAAAGTAGGATACCTTATTCATCAGCATGAGATCCCTCGAGGCATTACCACTTAGATTGGTGTGGCCAGCAGCCTTAAGGGCACGCTTGGTGATAGTGATCTTCTTCATCTTGCTCTTCTTCTGCGTCTTGCGCTCATCCTCTTCTTGGCGCTGCATCTGGGTGATCATGTCTTCTGCAGCTCCCGGCCAGTAGTCGCCATCAAAATAAGGCAGCCGGGCTGCTGTCACTATTGTCCTGGACTCCCCCTGTTGTGTGAAGAAGTAGTCATACAGGTTTGTTAGGTCCACCACTATGTTCTCTCTTACTCCTTTCTTCAGCATAGACAAGTACCTTCAAAACATGGCACACACCATTTATTAATATATACAAGGAATGCAAATCTTGAACTTGCTGCTATAGCACACACCATTCACGCAATTTGTCGGATTTAGGGGTCTTTTGAATCTCAGGGTGGCAATATAAGATGTAATCTTCGCCCTTGAGAGGAGGACAGGCCCATATATAGCAGCTTGTAAATCCACGCATTTTGCAATATTCAAGGTACCCAATCTGCATATTATTGAATCAAACATACACTAGTTGAGTAACAGGAAAATAATTAAATTATGAGTAATTTCTCAGTGATGAATAAGTGGAAAATACCAGGATTTCATGATAGACAAATGTACGAAGAGCCTCTCCACTGACTGTCCTGATCTCAGGCCTGAAGTATTTGACTGAATCAAGATAAGACAGATAAACCCGCCGTTGGTTCGGAAATGCACACTCTGTGCCAAACTCTTGCACATACATTCCGAAAAGGCACACCTCAACACCCTCAATCTTTTGAAACAACAATATTGCCTAAAAAAGTAAAACAAGAAATTTTGTAAAAAGTGGAAGTTCCATAGAAAATGAAAAAAAAAAAAAATCAAATCCCCCACAGAATTTTCTCACCTTGGATTTGTAGGGAAACTCAGTGGGATAGTTTTCCTCTTGAAATATCTCTAAAAACCTTGGCTTCACCTCTAATTTCTTGTCAACTGATGAGACAACTCTAACAACAAGTCCCTCTGCTCCAGGCACCTCATCAAAGCTCTTTCCAAAATGGTTGGCACGCTCCTGCCTTTCCTGCTTCAGATGCTCGAAGAGCCGATTCTCTATGTGGTTACTCAGGATTGTGCGCAGTAGATCCTTAGCACCGAGCACAGCACTCTGAGGTAGTGGTTTGCGCTCTCCTGTTTCCACCTCTTGGATGTAGCAGTTTGGGCAGGTGTACTCTGCTTGGCCGCCATCATTTCTACGCCCATTAAACAAAGCACATATTTGATGCTGCCATGCCTCACACTTGTCACATTGCACCCACTGTGGAGAAGGTGACATATTGTTTAGTTCTTGGTGAAAGAAAAAAATAGAATTAACATGCTTTAAGAGATTCCTGCAATTAATGCATCTTAATCCAGTCAGTGAGAAGAATTAAGCTTGTAAAGCCGCCAAAATGGAAATAAACAAGGAGATAAGTAGGAAGTAAGTAAAGATAAGGAAAAAGTCACTGGTAGGAGTAGGATTCCCCTATTCAACTACTGATGCAAATGGGGTTAATTCACATCAAGCATTCAGTCTACAATACTCTACTCTTAGAGATTCATAAATCAAATTATTACACCTGAAAACGGAAGGAAAAAGGAACCACGAGAAGAAAGTATACTGATACCACAATAATATGAGTCTGGTACCCAATACTATAATCCTTGGTTGAAAGAACAAATAGACATACCCCTTCTTCAGTTTCCTCATCATTTTTTTTCTTCTCAAGCCTAGCCTTGGGGACCACGTGGCCCTCAACCTCTATGGTTTCACCTCTTGCTTCGTTGTGGCATGGGATACAAATATAGTGCCTCTGCTCCCCGGTGCCAATAGTGTAGTACATAACGTTGCGCTTTATACGGGCCCCACACGGAGTGCAGTAGATTGGGGGTGGCTCAAAGGTCAGCTTCTCAACAGCACACAGCTGGCATGAGTTCTCATTCATCGAGATTGCCTGGATTTTCTCAGCCTTTGCTTTGCTCTGCATCACAAAGTTCATAATCTGTTATTGAACAAAATATAATAAACAATGCATATTTTTTTTTCAAAGAAAAGTCATTCATCTGGCATCCTTAGTTCACAGCACAAAATAACATGTGAAACAACTAGCCTCAAATTGGGAGTAAGAATCATTCAAATGCACTTTGGTACGGAGTAATATTCATCTATTACCATTTTCTAATGCACAACTTACAGAGCTTGGGGCCAGCACGCTTTGAAGCTCATCTTATCAAGACTTCTCAAAATCATATTTAACAAAAAGATAAACAAAACATAATTCGTACCTGACCAACCCACTGCCTTAGACTTTTGATGTGTTCTCTAACCTGCTCTGGCGTAAAGAGCTCCATCATAGAAACACCTTTTATCTTAGGTTTCCCCGACTTACCAGCTACCCCATCCTCCTCCATTTCCTCTTGTTTTGCCTCTGATGCATTTTCATCATTTCTCTCTTCATGCTCAACCACCAACGAAGATTCCTGCTTGACCCAGTGTGTCATCACCTCAGATGGACCAGCTGGACCCACATCAGCTTGAGAAGATCTTATCATGCTTGCATCCCCATCCAAACCATAACCCACCCGAACTGATGACATGTCAGACAAAGAACATGAAATTTGAGAGTTTTGCAATGCAGGATTGATTTTAACATCCATCTCATGCTTTGCAAGTATACTACTGAGACTCGGTTCAATAGGAAATTCTTCATGCAGGGCACTAAATGACTGGTTTGTATTGTTGACCAATACAGGGGAGATATCCATATCTATCCTAGGCCTCTTTGGGAGAGGCTGTTGGAGTGATGGCTGAGGCTGATGACGGGATTTTGAGACATCCATCAGACCTGGCTCAGCATCCATCTGATATGAGAATAAGCCTGAAGAGGCATCTAATTGGTTCATACCCTTCTGTGAATGTTTCGCAGCAAGAGGAGCAGAGGTAGACACAGGTAAAGAAACCGATGCTTGGACAGAGGCCAAGCCAACTGCAGTCTCCATCTTACTATCAACCTCCTTTCCATTTAAACCTTTTTTTGAGCCACTCTTCAGTATCATGGACTTCTGTTTGGCGATGATTAGAAACTTGCGGGCTTCGATACAGACAGGGCAATTCACTTCCTGGCAATCACGGAAATGAAGGAGAGCTTTTCGCGCTGTCAGACAAAGGTGGACCCGGCACTGTTTCTGAAAGCAGGCATCAATGTGTTTGACCAGCTGTTGTGCTTTAACACAGTTCTTTTCAGGGCAGTGGCCAACTGGAGCGGAACATGATCTTGCATGTAGCAGGAATAGTATCAGTTTCACCTGGTTCCGATACTGCATCTCCTGTTGAGAGAGCTGGGAGGATCCTTTATTGGGAACCACAGCATTGATCCTGACTGTAGGGGCAGGGGTCCGCAGAACCTGTGAGGATATGATCATGCAAGACTGGTCGGGCTCGTTCTGGGAAACTTGGTTCTTCTCTATCACTACATTATCATTGTTATCAGCGACCATCAGGTGGCTGTTCCTTTGCATCTGTTGCACCTGTTGCATCTGCTGAGTTGGCCTCCACTGAGACTGGTGCTGCACCAGCATCGAGTCTGGCTGCTGAGCACCACCCCCACTCCTAGATCGGCCATTCACAAGCCCGTTATGGGATGACAATTCATCGGACTGGACAGTCTGATTTAAGGAATTGGAACCAGCTAATGGGCCAAAGAACTGTCCCTGACCTCCCCTATTATTATTACTATATGGAACCTGGAAATCAGCAAGCTGAGGGCGCATTAGCTCATTATTCGTCAGCAGGGCACTCTCAGCCATTACTTGCTCTGTATTAATGGCCCCCAATGAACCGATTGAGCCGATAGAGCCCAAAGAGGATTGCCTAGAAAAGGTATTGCTCCCACCCCTCTGTTGTTGTTGCTGCTGATGTTGCTGGTGCTGGTGCAGTTGATTGCCACCGAGGTGGCTGTTCATCAGCTGGCTGCTCATCTGTGCATATGGCTGGAAGTTGACCTTCTCGGGATTAGTTAATGGTTCAGATTTCACAATTGGTTGTTGGATTGTTTGTTGGATAGATTGTCGAATCTGCTGCATGCCTGCTTGGTGATTGTTTGTGAGCATGTTCGGCCTGGGCTTTGATTGGAGCGATGCTGCAACAGCTGAGATCTTGTTTAAATTACTTGCAGAGGACATATTAGATGGACCTGCAGGATTGTAATAGTTTCCAGAACTTGACATGGTCATGTCAACTTGTTTGGTAACTGTGTTGTCGCCCATCAGAGAAATGCCTTGTTGAGAAATCGATGCTTCAAAAAGGAGAAACACAAAAGGACGAGAAGTTAAAACATTACCCCTGTATGGAGGGAACTAAGAAAAACATGTAAACAAATACAGTGTATATTACAAAATTTCAGAGCTTACATAATTTACTTACCCTAGAAATGTCTTCTATTATTCAATTAAACATTTAAAGGATGACAGGAATCATCACGGACACACACACACATATATATATAGAGAGAGAAGGGATCCGTAGCCTCTGACAACCTCCGTCATTAAAACCAATGAAAATGGTTGATCCGAACTATTGAAAACATTATTCATACTAATATGGACTTGGAGACCAAATTTTACAAAAAAATGAGACTACGGATCCCTTCTCTTCTCTCTCTCTATGTATATATATAGAGAGAAGGGATTCGTAGCCTCCTTTTGTGTAGCCTCCGACAGCCTCTGCCATCAAAATCAGTGAAAATCGTCGATTCGTACCGTTGAAAACATTCTTCATAGTTCATACTAATATAGACTTGGAGACCAAAATTTTACATTTTTAACTTTTTTTACAATGTTATCGGATGAATTGAAAATTGAATGTCTGTAAATCGTTAGATAAATAAAATTTCAACCCCTCCGATAAAATAGTAAAAGAATTAAAAAAAAATGTAAATTTTTGCCTCCAAGTCTACATTAGTATGGAGAATGTTTTCAACGGTTAGGATCGATCATATTTATTGGTTTTGCTGTCGGAGGCTACCGAAGGCTAGAAAAAGGAAGTTATTTATCCCTTCTCATATATATATATATATATAGAGGAGGGATCCGTAGCCGCCAAACTTCCAACCGCTCCATGATAGCAAATGTAAATGACCGATCCAAATCGTTGAAAACATTCTCCATATTAATATAGACTTGAAAATCAAATTTTTCATTTTTTTATTATTTTATCAGATGGATTGAAAATTTATTTATCTAACGATTTACAAACATCCAATATTCAACCCTTCCATAAAATAGTAAAAAAAATCAAAAAAATATAAAATTTGATCTCCAATCTACATTAGTATGGAGAATATTTTCAATGATCCGGATCGACGATTTACACTTGGTATGATGGAGCGATTGCGAGCGGCTACGAAATGAATGGTGGCTATGGATCCCTCCTCATATATATAATGCAATTTGCAAAGCTTTGACTGCCAGATAGTTAAGAGTTGACAGCACTCACAGCTACTAAGCTAAATGATCGAAACAAATGAAGATGACAACATATTTACATACTCGGCATCCTCTGTTGGATCTGCTGCGAAGAGAAACCCTGTTGCACGGGCTTTGTTGAATTTCCATATGTGCCACTAATGCCCATGTATCCTTCTGGCATTCCTGGTCCACTCATCAGTTGTTGCATGTTATTACCAAGCAACCCTAATCCGCTGTTATTATTCAACATGCCATCTCCAAACCCTTGGGAAGAATGATTATGACTAATAGGAACTGATTGCATGCCAGGCCCCACTTGTCCACTGAGATTGTTATATTGTTGTTGCTTCTGGGGCTGCATTAGCGGAAGCATAGAAGAGTCTGCACCTAGAGTTCCAGACCCATTATTGTAGTCAGAGTTCATAGGCATAGTCTGTTGGCTTATTTGTGAGGTGCTGGTGGAGTTAAAACCAGGGGTCGGTATCATTTGTGGCGTCACCTGGCGTCGCACACCTACTGAAGCAGACAATGAAGATATTCCTGGCTGATTAACTGCCATGTTCCCATGTGAAAGCTGGTATCCATTGGAAATTGTCCCTAAAAGAAAAGAAAATGGAATCCACAGTAATAACACACAGAAGTAAGGAACTTCATCTGGTTAAATTCATCTAGCTTTTTTTTATATATTTTAACCAAACTTCACGTATTAGTTTATAACCAAAACTAAGTCACGTGTTGAAACTTACAAACATAAATGTGAATAAATGGTAAGCCTGTGATTTGCCAAACACCTAAGAAACCACATTCCAAAAATTGTATAGATTTTTCTATAAAGAAAGTTGTGATGGTACTTCAATTTTGCATGCAAAACAGAGTTCAGATAAAGCATTAAATTTGGGTAACGATAACTGTTATTGGTTCCAGTAATGGAACTGTAATTGGTTCATTTACTGAATTGAAATCTACGGCAACATGTCCAGGAAGGCAGAAACCTCAACAAGGGAGATTATAGAGATATCTATTATTCAATATCATACCAGAAGGGACGCTAGTGGGATTAGTCCCCTGGTTGTTCTCCATTGCGGATGACATCCGCACGGTTCCAGTCGAGTTGTGGGATATGCCAGGTGTTGGTATCATCATGCCAGATGCCGAAGAATTAGACTGTAAGTTATGATGCGTCATAGTCTGTTGAAGGTTCTGTTGTTGCAACTGCTGTTGCTGGTGGAGTTGTTGTCGTAGCTGGTTTTGCTTCATTTGATTCAGCATATTTGTTATCCGCAACTCAATCTCGCTCTGAAATTTTCTGATATATTCTTCCTGCTCACAAAACAAAGTGCAAAATATGTAAAACATGGTTGATTGCCTTCCCGCTCACAAGATTGAACTATAGAAGTTTGGAGAGGGATAAAGGGATCGATTTACTTTGTTAGTGGACTCTTTGAATATAGACTCCTCCACCCTTTTTGCAATATCGGGCAACCTCTGCTTCCATTCACTTGATTGATTTGGTTGCCTTTTCTCTAACCACTTGCATCTGTATTTTTTTAAGAAACAGAAAAAAAAAAAAAAAGCAAAAGAAAGCAACAGAAGAAAAGAATTTAATTTTGGCTATAATGAACAAGCAGCATCAGTAACAGTAATTTCAACATAAATAAGTCAATGATATATCGAACACTATATTAATTGAACATACCAGGTAACAGCAACAATTAACCTATGAGAAATCACAACCATTTAAAACACAAAAAGTGTAAGCTAGGAAAGGATGGTTTATAACTCCTAAGATAACACACATACCCTAATTTGTATTCTAGGAAACACATTTATAAGTATCATTAGTGCCATAGTTATTTAAAAAAAAAAAAGCTTACATTCCGTCTTGCATATTAATTCGCAGCAACTGGAGCTCTGGCTCCATGCCCACATGGCCGGTATGATTTTGCATCATCTTCTAGTCAGAGAATGAGAAGAAAACCATGCATTCAATTTTACCTAAATAACACCTGAAACCAATATAGACAAAAATCAATCAACAATTATAATAGATAAAGTAAGTAGCAACTCGAAATTTAGTCAGAATACTGACACACACACACACAAAAAACTCTGAAAACCTAGTACCAGAGAGAAGGTAGCGAGAATCCGCTACGCCTACGCGATTTGAGTCGGTGGTGGATTCCTCCTGCTCACCGTCGATTCTTCGAAGGCGGATGCGGATGCGATTGATGATCGGAAAATAGATATATTTGGGGAATTGGGGGTGAGCTCCAAAGAAGTTGGGTTTGTGGGATGGGATCCGAAATTTGGAATATCCAGATGGTTAATAACTTGAAGTTGGGTTTGTGGGATGGGGGGAAAGAAAGATTGAGAGCAACTATTTTGGGCCTCATATTTTTAGACTTTCGTTGGCCCATTACTTCTTATACTTCTTTCGTTGGCCCATTGTTATACTTCGTTTCAACTATACGAGTCTTTCAGGCTTTTATATTAGTTAACAACAAATGATGTGTTTGTTGTCCCAAATTAAAATACCGATTGAACCTGAGCTATGCATTTTAAAGGAAAAACAAATTTGTTACAATGCAAGTCTCTAGCGTAATAAATTGGTATTTGTGTTAAGTGTTGTGTTTTAAAAAGTATAATGATTTTTCGTGTTATGTTGTGTTTAATAAACATAAAAATATTTTTTGCGTTGAATGTTGCATTCAAATTAACAAACGAAACGTTAAAATGTATAATTTTTTTTAATGTTTACAACCGTCAAGTACGTCCACAACAGAGCCAAAAATTATGAAAAACCCATGAAAAATAGAAAAAATTACATGTAAAGCATGTACAATCAAAACAAATAAAACATAACATTCAATTAACTGTTTTTCACCAAGGGCTCCAATCAAAGGACTTATCTGAATATCCTTCTTCCCCTTCGTCATAGGAGTGTTCATCTTCCAGAAGAATTCAATCACTGAATCTGAAATAAATAAAGAAAATTCTTACTATTGTATTTTAAAAAATTATATTTTAAAACTAGATTTTATAAATAATTAATAGTGATTTTCATAATTGTATTTTAGTTGATAAAAAGTTCTTGTTAGAATGGAGTCCTAATGTCAAGTACTAGTGTGAAAGCATTTTTAACAATTACAAATCAAACTTTTTTATCTTAATCACCTAGCTAAAATCACAAGTAAGCAAGCAAGTACTAAGAGCAATTGAGCAAACAAAACAACAAAATGCAAGTATGGTAAAGAGAGAGAGTAAAGAGTGAGAGAGATCAAGAGAACACAAGAACACGCGATGTAACGTGATTCGACCTACAAACAAATTATGCCTACATCCATGAGACTCCCCCGGAACCAAAACTTCCTTCCCAGATGAGTTCCACTAAACAATAAGTGTTCTTACAATTGCGGAACATATCTTTGATTTCTTCTCACATAAGAAAACCAATCTTAGATTCCTAAACATATGCAAAGGGCTACACCACTCTACAAGGTAAATGTGATCGATTGACAACACAATCAAGGACAGGAACGCACCACTTGACAACACAACGTAATACACCAAACAAAACTAACAAAGCTAATAAACAAGTGTTTTCGGATTGACAATTAGATGGTATGGCTATTCTAACTCTCTCAGGTTTAGGTAGATGTAGGAAAAGGCTCTTGTGCTCTTTCTGGTGCTCAATTGAGTGTTTGTAAGCTTGGGGAGAGTTGTCTTGATCTTCCTAATTCGTATTCCCAAGATATATGTAGACAGGGCACTTCTTGAAGTCTTGAATCCTTGATTTTCTTCTCTTGCGTTACTGAAAAAGAGAACCCGTTACAGAACCTGTTGTAATGGGTTGGAGAACTTTCAGTTTTGCCCTTCTTTGCATGGTTCACCGACTTCTAGACCATTCTGAGGAGGAACTCGTTGTGATGGGTTAGAAACCCGTTGTGACGGGTTTCATTGATATGTTCTTCCTCTCTAGTTTCAACCTGTTCTTGAGTGGTTATTTCAGGAAAAAGCAAATTGTTTGGAGGCAATACAACCTGTTGATTAGCTTCTTTGTTTTCTGTTGTGTTTGATTGATAATAGAGTTTACTCTCAATGAATGACACATCTCTAGAGATGTATAGTTTGTGGTTTTTTTGATCGTAACATTTGTAACCCTTCTTTTCTGAAGAATATTCTAAAAAAATAGTTTTGACTGAATTTTTATCTATTTTGTCGTTTCTTTTTATGTGCACAAAACATGTGCATCCAAAGACTTGAATGTGTTCTAGATCTATCTTTCTTCCTTTGAGGATTTCTAAGGGACTCATGTTGTTTAGTTTGACACTTGGTAATCTATTGATAAGATACGTTGCAGTTAATACTGCATTTGACCAATAAAACTTTGGGACATTATTTTGAAAAAGTAATGCCCTAGTAACTTCAAAAAGGTGATGGTTTTTTCTTTCTGCGACTCCATTTTGTTGAGGAGTGTTTATACAGGTGGTTTGATGTAAAATATCATTTTGTTTAAAGAAATCGGTAAAGTTTTTGTTGACAAATTGTCTCATTATCTAACGAAAGATTTTTATTTTGGCATTATATTGATTTGTAACAAAATTAAAGAATTTTTGAAAACAAGAAAATACTTCATTTTTAGATTTTAAAAGATAAATCCAAGTAGTTCTAGAATGGTCGTCAATAAACGTAACAAAATACTTAAAGTTATTATATGAGTCTACTGAGGCTGGTCCCCAAACATCAGAATGGATCAGATCAAAGCAGTTTTCTGATAGGTTAGTAGATACGGAAAAATATAATCTAGTTTGTTTAGCAAGCTTACAAACATCACAATTTTTCGAATCTAATTAGTAACAAAATAGTTTGTTTAAGACTTGATCAGATGGATGACCAAATCTCCAGTGAAGTAATTTGTCTCGACTTATTGGACTCATGGACATAAGGCATTTATTGATAGTGTGTTCAAGATAATATAACTCATTTCTAAATGTTCCTTCACCAATCTTCTTTCCTGTGACTCGGTCCTGAAATGTCATTTTATTTGATGAGAAAATAACATCACAGTTTAAGTCTTGAGTTATTTTCCTAACTGATAATAGTTTTGAATTAAAGTCTGGTAGATACAAGACATCTTTAATGTTTTTATTAAGAAGATTAATGGAACCAGTTCCAAGAATTTTTGTTTTATTTCCATTAGCAACAGTGACATATTGTGGTTCATGTAATTTGGTAATGTTTTGTAAATTCTTTTGGTTGCAAGTCATATGGTCAGTAGCACCAGAGTCTATGATCCAATTCTTTTTATGTTGGCAACTATTGGCTAGTTTGGGAGTATAATTTTCTAATGACTTTAGAAGTGTACAAAAAAATATTGAAAGAACCTGCAGCATGTTGTTGTAAGAGACTGCTGAGTTGGGTCATGAGCTGTGCCAGTTGTGCAGTTGGTGCCACAGAAATCCTGAGGGTGGTGTCACAGAAGACCCAGAGAGATGTGCCATAGAGGATCTGGATGCCCGCCTTATTTCATTGAACGCGTCGGTTCGATTCTCTTCGTCTCTCTGGTCTGGCCCCTTGCTCAAGTCGCTGTAGGCTTCGATTTTTCCGCCGCCCTTGCCTCCCTTGTAGCGCACTGGCCTGACGTGAGGGTGTAGAACCCAACATCCTTCTTGGTTGTGTCCTGCACACTTGCAGTGGTCGCACCAGTCGGATGAGGTGGTCCCTCTCCCTTTCGCCAGTCCTCTAGGGTTAGGGTTTCGGTTGTGATAGGTTTTGAAAGCTTGGTTCTCAGTTGCTTCGGGTTGTTGGGGTTCATGAGGGACCTCCTGGACTGTTCTTGTTCAATTCGAGCAACCACATCATCGAAGCTTGGCATTTCCGCCGAAGCCAAGATCTGTGATCGGATTGCCTCGTAGCTGGAGTCAAGGGCTTCAAGGTAGGTAAATATCAGATCTTGTTCGTTTCTTTTGTAGATTTCTGTCGGATCTGAGGTTAATGGAAGATATATGTTGAGTTCTTCCCATTTGGCCATTATTTCAATTACAAGGTCGTTGTTATTGAGGTTGTATTGACTGATTTTTTAGAGTTCTTGTTTGAGGCTAAAGATATGGGCAAAATTTTTGGTTTGGTCGTACCTTTTTCTTGCCTTGTCCCATATTTCTTTAGATGATTTTGAGTACATCAGCACGTTTGATATTTTTGGGTCCATTGTACTTAGTAACCAGGACATGATCATTTGATCGTTGATGTCTCATTCTTCGATTTGTGTTGTCTCAGCAGCTGTTGGCTCGTTTGGTTTTACTGGTTTGGGTCTATCTTTGGTACCAGTGACAAAACAGAGTTTCCCTTTGCCAGCAAGGCCTATTGTGACTGATCTGGACCACGGGATGTAGTTCTTGTTGCCATTTAAAATTAGAGTTGTGTTGTGAGTTTGGTGTTATCATTCTGTTGTGACATGGCTCTTGTTGATTCTGGTACACTTTATGGTTACTGGTACGCTTTGGTTCTGGTTTCCGGTAAGAATAGATACTTACTTGATGAGAATTTTGGTTGCCTTTTCTATCGATACCACTGCCTTTGAATAGCCCTATGATGCTAGAATGACAGCATGAGTTGCTCACCAAATTTTGGTTGGAGTCAGCCGTTGCTGGTAATAACTGAGGGCTCTGAGACTGTCTGCAGGTCTTGTTATCTGCAGCAACGTTTGTGATTTGGAGTCGAGAGTTTTCCTGCTCTGATACCATGTGAAGAATTTAGAGAATGAAAGAGATGAACTAATTGTATATTTTACATGCTCTGTACACAAGTATATATAGTTATGAATTATTACTAGCCGTTTGGCTCTTTTCTATTCTATTTTACATTTCTATTTCATCATAAACATTACATATGCTATACTAGCCGTTGTAGCTTGATTTGTTGCTTAATTTGGTCCATGATGAATATTCTGAGGTCATTACTCTTTCTCAACAGGTATCCACGGATCCGTATCTGCTGCTCTTTTTTATAAGAGCAGGACCCTGCTCTCTTCCATCTCGACCGCCCAATTTTGATCGGACCGCCCACAGATGAAAATCAGGAGGGCTGTATATTTATAAGTTTTAGATCTGAAAATTTAACGGTCCAGATCAGAAGAGCAGGGTCCTGCTCTTGCTAAATAAGAGCAGCGGATACGATTCCGGTATCCACAGACATGGGGTGGAATTCTATATTATTTTTTCTCTATATTTGCTATTTGGTACCATTACTAATATCCCTTATGTACTGCTCCCTTTAGAAAATAATAAAACAAATATGAATTTCTTTTTGCAATTTTAGCATTATGGTTTTCTAGAATTTTCTTTGCAATTTTAGCATTATGATTTTCTAGAATTTTCATAAATGACAGGCAAAAAATATCCAGTTCAATAGGAATAAACCCATTGAAGGAGGCCATAGAATCTGACAGTGCCAATCCTGTGTGCAAGTAGGCAAGTATGGAGCTGGATTCGCGTCTTTAATTCACGTCCGTTCAATTAATTATTAAGTCTTATTATGAATCTACTCAAATTTCTTTAGTTTTTCTTATTTATGCCATTTGATTATGTAATTAAAGGCAAAATAAAATAATCTTTGTTTCACCATTGTTCTCTTCTTCCAAGAATTTTTCACAATGCAAATCTCTCTACGCAACGTTTTCTTCTTCCAAAAACCATCACATTAATGTTTCAATTATGAGTTTTATATTTATCTTTTCCTAGTATAACATATAATAAAGTAACTTTTATATTATTGACAAGTTATACTGTTATAGGCTGGAATGGAGTTATTTCTTATTGCCTTATTAGACTAATTATTAAATAATTATTATAAATTGATCCATTTTAATTTCAGTTTAGGACATTGTTCAATAATAAAATATCTTTATATTATATTTTCAAAGAAATATCTCATATTATTTATATATATATATATATATAGCTCAATAAATAAAGATTTAAATTGCTTAATAAATTATTTACATCAAAATATTGTAAAAAATCAAATTTCGTGATTTTTAGAGCTTTCTTGTTATTTTTTTTAATATTTTTTAAGAACAACCCAAATTTAAACTCAAATTTAATACTACAAAAGTGCAATTTCTAACCTGTTTGTAAAAAATATTTAAAAAATAATAAGAAAACTCTAAAAATCACGAAATTTGATTTACTACAAAATTTTGATACGAAGAGTTTATTTTAACATCTTAAATCTCAATTTATTTGCCAAATTAAACATGTATAGCTGCATAATACAAAAAATGACATACTATGCATATTATTTTACCCTTGCTCTCTCTCTCTCTATAGCTCTCTCTCTCTCTCTGTATATATATGCATACTTTCTCGGTTGATGGTTTAAACGTCATACCGTAAGTTGTTTTGTGGTCTAAAATTTTAGTGTTATTCTAAAATCCGCATATTTCTCAACTCCAAACCAGAAATTAGTTGCTAAACATGTCAAAGAAGTTGGATCCAAGATTACTGTATGAACTCCACAGCATCAGAAAGTTACAAGTATTTCCAGCTCAGATTTGTATTTTGCCCCTACATTATTTTGTTCAAATTAGTTGTACTCTAGTACTTCACATACACCAGAAAGTTCACAATACAGCTGCATTTCCAACACAGGTTTTTCAGGAAACTACAAAAGGCATAACATCTTTTTGGGAACATTCCCTCTGTGAACCGAATTCACATCCCATGTAGTACTTCAACTACTTCACATGAATCCGGATCGCTCACTGAACTTTGAAATTTGTGCGCGTGAATCTCAAAGTTAATGATCGATCCGGATTCATGTGAAGTAGTTGAAGTACTTCCTGGGATATACACTATATCCGCTATATCACTGCTATATACGTTATATCCACTATATCCTTTATATCGGTGGCGTTTAAAAAATATTTTGCGCCCAAGCCAAAATTTCCGCTATTTCCGCTATATCGGCGTTATTTAGAACTTTGATAAGCACACAAGATATTGTGATGTTTTGCAAGGACATACATGATATTATTTCAACAGTTCTATACCCTATAGGAAAGAACCTGAGCCTGAAGCATCTGGTTATCCTCCAACAGCCTATCGTATTCCAACAGTAACTCTTCACTCTGCTTTTGTAAGGCAGCTACATGGGCCTCAGCTGTCACAGCCTTTTTCTCGTGCTCTAGAGCCTCTTTCTTTACTTTTTGTAATCTCTCGTTGAAAGTGGCGAACTCCCCTTGAATTTTTTTTAGCTCAGCCGAGGCTTCTGCTTCGCTTTCACGCAGAGTTCGGTTCTCAGTTCGGAGCCGCTCGGTTTCTTCAAGGGACGTTGCCACAGTTTTTCGGAGGAGGATTACTTTCTTGAGGTAGTGGTGAAGCTTGTCTATGAGGATCGCAAGGAAGAGTGTGTACCCTGTATGAAAGATAAACTATAAGTTGACCAGCTTTTCCAGAAGAAGAAAGTTTGCAACGGCTTTCAAATCAATGATGCAAGAAATCATGGTTAGATCCTGAGTGATTATGTCGCACATATTAATTATAAGCAAAGCAATTGCTGAGAAGTTCTTCGGGATAAGTACCATAACTGTTATAAAGCAGGAGCAAGTTCTATTAAAAAATACTGACATGCATAATCATCACCTTTTGTTTACATCAGTAACTTTATTTAGGAAATTTATTATATGCAAAATAATGATGCAAGAGAAACTCAAACTGCTATTAACCCCACTCCCTACTAGAAAAAAAGGAAGAAGATAAAAGAGTAGAATATCATTAAAGAGAACTTCTATTTATTTTTGTGGTTAAATTAAAGAGAAGTTTTATGAAAAGAATATACACATACTGTTCACAACAAAGGAACATTAGAAGTTCACTATTGGTAAAGTTTGTTATTTAACTAGTTGCAATTCAAAATTATATTCTCGACAAGTACAAACACAGACACAAACAGTTTAAGGACAAAAGAAAAGTAAAACAAACAAGAAATCACAAGTAGACAATTTTATCTGGCAAATAAACATAGAGTGGGTTAAAAAATTGACGGTTAAGTGAGCAAGTAATGTATAATGGAGAGCATGAGGAAGCTAAAACATAACCTACATGTTACACTGTTCAGGTACTAAGCAAGTGACTTTGGTAATGATGTGTGCCTCCTGAAATTTTGGCATCCTGGTAGAAATTGGAATCCATTGAAAAACCAATTTTTAAATGGATTAAATGCTTTATATAGAATTTAGTCTACTCCTAGTATCAAGCTTTAAATATGGATTTCCCGGCTTACGAATTGGAATTACGAGATTGATACATCTAACTTCTAACATAAACTGACAAAGAAGATATAAATGTAGATTAAGCTAGTCCTCATTAAATGATTGCTAAAACAAAATATAGAGAGATGGAGTCAAAAAACTAAATCTACTGCTTTCTATAATTAGGTAGATTATTAGGTCAATAATTGAAGTCCATGTAAAACAGACAGGTACCCAGTCCATCAGTGCCTGCAATCAGTAATTAGGCCAAGTTCAAGCCTTTTCCAACAAGAAATCCAGAACCAATAAAAGCTATCATATGAAATCTTTCATGAATCTGAGCTACATAACATTGATATAATATCATGCTACATATTGTAGTACTAAACGCAGAACCAATAACAAGCAACATTCAGCACTACACCCAAATCACAATGAATAGTTATCATATTTGCATAACCATCCTGCCTTTTTCAGTTAAATAAAATAAATTGCCGTCGTATGCAAATAAAAGGTATTGACAGTACAGCCTCTGCTTCAAATAAGCTCTCATTTGTGTGGCTCACAAAATCTCAGAACTTCAAATAAGTACATTTTTCATACTAAGCAATTACTAACTAAAAAGTAGAAACTGATTTGACAGGACTGAATGTGAACAATAAAAAAAGGGTGAACATTATACTCCTTTCCTATCAACTTAACTTTCAATTAACATTAAAAATTCAGAAAACAGT
>CAXKVX010004158.1:0-28108 GCA_964058865.1 Eleocharis quinqueflora
CTCGGATTAGAAACACTTCTCGTAGCAGGATAAGATGATTTGCGGTGTTTTCTTGAAAGTTTACCCCCCCTTAAGTTAAGTAATCAGAAATGAAGCACTTAGAATTGCATTATATGTTTCTTCGTGGTGGATTCATGAAAGGTTTAAAGTTTTCTTGGAAGGTTACCATCATAAATGAAGTAATCATATGAGAAATACTTCTCGTAGTAGGATCTGATGCTTTGTGATGTTTTCTTGAATGATTACCACCCATAAATGAAGTACTCATATCAGAAACATTCCCGTAGCAGGATAAGATGCTTTGTTTTGTTTTATTGTCTGTTTATCACCCATGAATTAAGTAATCAGACATGAAGCACTCTGAGTGGTCTTCTATGCTTCTATGTGGTGGTTTCTTGAAAGGTTTGGAGTTTCCTTGAAAGGTTACCACCCATAAATGAAGTAATCGGATCAGAAACACTTTGTGTGCCACGATAGGATGCTTTGTGTTATTTTCTTGAATGTTTATCGCGCATAAATGAAGTAATCAGATATGAAGCACTTAGAGTGGTATTCTATGCTTCTTCGTAGTGGTTTGATGAAAGGTCTAGAGTTTTCTTGGAAGATTACCACTCATAAATGAAGTAATCAGATCAGAAACACTTCTAGCAGTAGGATAAGATGCTTTGTGGTGTTTTCTTGAATGATTAGCACCCATAAATTAAGTACACGGATTAGAAACACTTGTCGTAGTAGGATAAGATGCGTTGTGGTGTTTTGTTGAATGTTTACCACCCATAAATGAAGTAAAGTCATGAAGCGCTTAGAGTGGTATTCGACGTTTCTTCGTTGTGGTTTCCTGAAAGGTTTGGAGTTTTTTTAAAGGTTACTGTTACAGTAAACAATTAAAAGAAAGTAGTAATAAATTGTGTAGTATGGGACATTTAATGCATATTGCGCCAAGGGTTTTTCTGCAATTTGAAATGTTGCAGGGGGTTAATTGCAAAAAGTCCAAATTAAACTTAGAAAATCCTGTTTCTTTCTCTGGATCCTTCCTGCCGCCTCCTTTTTCTTTCCTTTGTGCTCCCTTCTTTCCCCTTCTCTTCTGTTCTCCTTTTCTCCTTCTCTTCCATGGGTAAGGCAAAAAATAAAAGATAGTCATCTCTGCTCCTCTTTCTTTCCTCTGTTATGTGGGTGAATCAAGGCAGAGAAGACCTCAACATCACCTAAATTCGTCACATCTTTCCCTCTTTCCCCATATGGTCTATTCCTCCTGATTTCTCTTGTGCCAACAACAAGGTCCTGCTTGGCATAGAGCAAGGGCGCTGCACCGTTGTTTTAAACTGGAGACGTGGAACATAGTCTAGTCGTTGGCCACCGTATTCTCGGTACAGACCCGTTGCTGGTATGACCTTGAAACATGTTTTCTTCTTCTTCCTTTCTCTTCGGTTAGGTATGTCATGGGGTAATGAGAGCTGAACCTTACCGTCATTGCTTGTGTCGATTTGTGTGTTGTTCGTTTCTGAATTTTCAGTTAGGGTTGTAGGCGTAATTGGCGCTTTCTTTGTATATACTTGGCTATGAATCATGGGACTTCTTTTCCCGCTTCATGATCGAATGATCATGTAACCATGTGGCATTTATTCACTAAACTTGGTGCGTTAGCTTATGTTACACAAGAAACAGCAAGTTTATCCTTTGAAATGGAGTACATCATGAGTTAGTTCTTAATGCATAAACCGAGGTTCCAAATGGTTTTGATTGTTGATTTAACCAAAACAAATAGTTTCATTTAAAAACGGTTCAAGTGTTGGTACTTACTGGCTTCGTTTGGTTTAAGCATGTTAGCTACGTTGTTTAATTTCAGAAAGAAAGAGAAACGTTAGCAAGACTGAAATATTTTCCTATCTTGGTTTTTAGGTAGTTTTACAGGGGATCAGGAGAGATTGAGTACAGACGCTTAGTGATTCCATATGCAATGACTACTCGTCAGGTGCATAGTTTTACTTTCGGATTTACAAGAGGTTTGATTCTGAAATGTAAATATGATACTCTGCATTTTGATATCCGATTTAATTGCACATTTTGGAAATTCAGCATTCATGATTATATTGACTACTTGTATTGCATAATGGAGTTATCATTTTGTTCAGTTACCTATATTGCTTGTTCCCCATTTTTGATCTCCTGGAATGATATTGAATTTGCAAAAGAAAGGTAATATACGAAGGTCGAGGATCGCTACCTGACTTCGCAAAACAGGATCTTTATGCGCATATAGAAATTGTCCCCTTCTGTGCTCAGTACCGCTTGGGATATGAGATTATATTACTTCTTTGGACCTAACGATGGCGTTGGGTCAATGATTTGATATGTGATTGTTTGAAATATGAAATGTTTCGAAATGATGTGAATTGATATGAAATCTGAACTGAATTACGAGACCTATATTATTATAGTTTGAATTGTAAGAACCGCTTGATACCATACAAACTCGAGACATGTTACGTTCCTTTCTACTCTTATTGTTTGATAGTCGTTTTCATCTATTATATTGTCATTATATCATTATCTTTGCATATTGTGGATAATAAGTTTCAGATACGTGATTTCTTGTATATACAAAAGTAAAACTAAATATCGCACTGGGAAATTATATTTCTCATTATGTTGTTTATAAATTTTTACAGGTATTGAGTTCGATGTGTGAGACGAGTCAGATGTCGTGTAGGCCTTTTGACCTTTTGTATAAATCATAATACTATATCAGTGTGTATATTTTGTGCATCGGGATTTCACATCTTTTGTGTTGTTGATACCTGTGAAAATCCCGATTTCATGTTGTACCTTTTGTATATGAATACTTGTAAAACTTGTTGTTTATGATCGTTTCTTGTTATATCATTGTATCTTTCTAATACTGTTACATCTTAAATTGTATTATGATTTTGTGAAATGTAAATGCTATATTGAATATGCTTGGTTGTTAGCCTTACGAGTACATATGATCATGTATTCGTGGTATGTCATGCCCTATCTGTCGGGGTGTGACAGTTACCATCCATAAATGAAGTAATATTATTAGAAACACTTCTCGTAGTAGGATAAGTTGCTTTGTGGTGTTTTCTTGAATGATTAGCACCAATAAATTAAGTACACGGATCAGAAATACTTCTCGTAGTATGATAAGATCATTTGTGGTGTTTTATTGAATGTTTACCACCAAAAAAATGAAATAATCAGACATGAAGCACTTAGAGTTGATTCTATGTTTCTTCGTGGTGGTTTCAATAAAGGTTTAGTTTTCTTGGAAGGTTACCACTCATACATGAAGTAATTACTGCTAACACTTCTCGTAGCAGGATAATATGCTTTGTTGTGTTTTCTTGAATGGTTACCACCCATAAATGAAGTACTCGAATTAGAAACACTTCTCGTAGCATGATAAGATGCTTTATGATGTTTTTGTTGAATGTTTACCACCCATATATGAAGTAATCAGTCAAGAAATGCTTAGAGTGGTATTCGACGATTCTTCGTGGTGGTTTCCTAAAAGGTATAGAGTCTTCGTGAAAGATAACCACCCATAAATGAAGTACTCGGATCAGAAATCACTTCTCCTACCAGGATAAGATGCTTTGCGGTGTTTTCTTGAATGCTTACCTCCCATAAATGATGTAATCAGACATGAAGCACTCGGAATGGTATTCTATGCTTATGTAGTAGGATATGATGCTTTGTGGTGTTTTATTGAATGGTTATCACCCATAAATGAAGTACTTGGGTCAGAAACACTTCTCGTAGCAGAAGAAAATGCTTTGTGGGGTTTTCTTGAATGTTTGCCACCCATAAATGAAGTAATCAGACATGAAGCGCAAAGAGTGACATTCTACGCTTCTTCGTGGTGGTTTCCTGAAAAGTTTGGAGTTTTCTTGAAAGATTACCATCCATAAATGAAGTACTCGGATCAGAAACACATCTCGTAGCAGGATAAAATGATGTGTGGTATTTTCTTGAACGGTTACCACCCATAAATGAAGTACTCGGATCAGAAACACCTCTCGTTGCAGGATAAGATGCATTGTGATGTTTTGTTGAATGTTTACCACCCATAAACGATGTAATCAGTCAAGAAACACTTAGAGTGGTATTCGACATTTCTTCGTTGTGGTTTCCTGAAAGTTATAGAGTTTTCCTCAAAGATAACCACCCATAATGAAGTACTCGGATCAGAAACACTTCTCCTACTAGGATAAGATGCTTTGCGGTGTTTTCTTGAATGTTTACCGCCCATAAATGGTGTAATCAGACATGAAGCACTTGGAATGGTATTCTATGCTTCTGTTGTAGGATATGATGCTTTGTGGTGTTTTCTTGAATGGTTATCACCCATAAATGAAGTGCTTGGGTCAGAAACACTTCTCGTAGCAGAAGAAAAGGCTTTTTGGTGTTTTCTTGAATGTTTGCCACCCATAAATGAAGTAATCAGACATGAAGCGCTAAGAGTGGCATTCTATGCTTCTTCGTGATGGTTTCCTGAAAAGTTTGGAGTTTTCTTGAACGATTACCACCCATAAATGAAGTACTTGGATCAGAAACACTTCTCGTTGCAGGATAAAATGCTTTGTGGTATTTTCTTGAACGGTTACCACTCATAAATGAAGTACACCAATTAGAAACACGTCTCGTAGCATGATAAGAAGCTTTTTGATGTTTTGTTGAATGTTTACCACCCATAAATGAAGTAATCAGTCAAGAAACGCATAGAGTGGTATTCGACGTTTCTTCGTTGTGGTTTCCTGAAAGGTTTGGAGTTTTTTTGAAAGGTTACTATCCATAGATGATGTACTCGCATTAGAGACACTTCCCGTAGCAGGATAAGATGATTTGCGATGTTTTCTTGAATGTTTACCTCCCATAAATGAAGTAATCAGACATGAAGCACTTAGAATTGTATTCTATGTTTCTTCGTTGTGGATTCATGAAAGGTTTAAAGTATTCTTGAAAGGTTACCATCATAAATGAAGTAATCATATCAGAAATTCTTCTCGTAGTAGGATCTGATGCTTTGTGGTGTTTCTTTGAACGGTTACCACTCATAAATGAAGTACTCAGATCAGAAACACTTCTCGTAGCAGGATAAGATGCTTTGTGATGTTTTGTTGAAGGTTTACCACCCATAAACGAAGTAATCAGTCAAGAAACGCTTAGAGTGGTATTCGACGTTTCTTCATTGTGGTTTCCTAAAAGGTTTGGAGTTTTTTTGAAAGGTTACTACCCATAAATGAAGTACTCGGATTAGAAACACTTCTCGTAGCAGTATAGGATGATTTGCGGTGTTTTCTTGATTGTTTACCGCCCATAAATGAAGTAATCAGACATGAAGCACTTATAATTGTTTTCTATGTTTCTTCGTGGTGGATTCATGAAAGGTTTAAAGTTTTCTTGGAAGGTTACCATCATAAATGAAGCAATCATGTCATAAATACTTCTCGTAGTAGGATCTGATGCTTTGTGATGTTTTCTTGAATGATTACCTCCCATAAATGAAGTACTCATATCAGAAACACTTCCCGTAGCAGGATAAGATGTTTTGTTTTGTTTTATTGACTGTTCGTCACCCATAAATTAAGTAATCAGACATGAAGCACTATGAGTGGTCTTCTATGCTTCTATGTGGTGGTTTCTTGAAAGGTTTGGAGTTTTCTTGAAAGGTTACCACCCATAAATGAAGTAATCGGATCAGAAACACTTCGTGTGCCACGATAGGATGCTTTGTGTTATTTTCTTGAATGTTTATCGCGCATAAATTGAAGT
Organism: Eleocharis quinqueflora; assembly: GCA_964058865.1. Classification (NCBI taxonomy): domain Eukaryota; kingdom Viridiplantae; phylum Streptophyta; class Magnoliopsida; order Poales; family Cyperaceae; genus Eleocharis; species Eleocharis quinqueflora. The sequence continues at coordinate 5,797 of CAXKVX010004158.1, forward strand.
AATCAGATATGAAGCATTTAGAGTGGTATTTTATGCTTCTTCGTGGTGGTTTGATTAAAGGTCTAGAGTTTTCTTGGAAGATTACCACTCATAATAAAAGTAATCATATAACAAACACTTCTAGCAGTAGGATAAGATGCTTTGTGGTGTTTTCTTGAATGATTAGCACCCACAAATTAAGTACACGGATCAGAAACACTTGTCGTAGTAGGATAAGATGCTTTGTGGTGTTTTGTTGAATGTTTACCAACCATAAATGAAGTAATCAGAGTAGAAATGCTTAGAGTGGTATTCGACGTTTCTTCGTGGTGGTTTCCTGAAAGGTTTGTTGTTTTCCTGAAAGATTACCACCCATAAATGAAGTACTCAGATCAGAAATACTTCTTCTACTAGGATAAGATGCTTTACGGTGTTTTCTTAAATGCTTACCACCCTTAAAATGATGTAATCAGACATGAAGCACTTGGAATGGTATTCTATGCTTCTGTAGTAGGATATGATGCTTTGTGGTATTTTCTTGAATGGTTATCACCCATAAATGAAGTACTTGGGTCAGAAACACTTCTCGTAGCAGAAGAATATGCTTTGTGGTGTTTTCTTGAATGTTTGCCACCCATAAATGAAGTAATCAGGCATGAAGCGCTTAAAGTGGTATTCGAAGTTTCTTCGTTGTGGTTTTCTGAAAGGTTTGGAGTGTTTTTGAAATGTTACCACCCATAAATGAAGTACTCGGATCAGAACCACTTCTCGTCGCAGGATAAGATGATTTACGGTGTTTTCTTGAATGTTTACCAACCATAAATAATGTAATCAGACAAGAGGCACTTGGAATTGTATTCTATGTATCTTCATGGTGGTTTAATGAAAGGTTTACAGTTTTCTTGGAAGGTTACCATCATAAATGAGTTAATCATATCAGAAACACTTCTCATAGTAGGATATGATGCTCTGTGGTGTTTTCTTGAATGGTTACCACCCATAAATGAAGTACTCAGATCAGAAACACTTCTCGTAGCAGGATAAGATGCTTTTGTTTTGTTTTATTGAATGTTTATCACCCATAAATTAAGTAATCAGACATGAAGCATTGTGAGTGGTCTTCTATGCTTTTACGCGGTGGTTTCCTGAAAGGTTTGGAGTTCTCTTGAAAGGTTACCACCCATAAATGGGGTAATCGGATCAGAGACACTTCTTGTGCCACGATAGGATGCTTTGTGTTATTTTCTTGAATGTTTATCGCGCATAAATGAAGTAATCAGATATGAAGCACTTAGAGTGGTATTCTATGCTTCTTCGTGGTGGTTTGATGAAAGGTTTAGAGTTTTCTTGGAAGATTACCACTCATAAATGAAGTAATCAGATCATAAACACTTCTAGCAGTAGAATAAGATGCTTTGTGGTGTTTTATTGAATGATTAGCACCCATAAATTAAGTACACGAATCAGAAATACTTCTCGTAGAAGGATAAGATCCTTTGTGGTGTTTTCTTGAATGTTTACAACCCATAAATGAAGTAACCAGACCTGAAACACTTAGAGTGGATTCTATGTTAATTCGTGGTGGTTTCATGAAAGTTTTAGAGTTTTCTTGGAAGGTTACCACCCATAAATGAAGTAATCATATTGCAAGCACTTCTCATAGCAGGATAATATGCTTTGTTTGTGTCTTCTTGAATGGTTACCACCCATAAATGAAGTACTCGGATTAGAAACACTTCTCGTAGCATGATAAGAGGCTTTGTGATGTTTTGTTGAATGTTTACCACCCATAAATGAAGTAATCAGAGTAGAAATGCTTAGAGTGGTATTCGACGTTTCTTCGTGGTGGTTTCCTGAAAGGTTTGTTGTTTTCCTGAAAGATTACCACCCATAAATGAAGTACTCGGATCAGAAACACTTCTCCTACTAGGATAAGATGCTTTACGGTGTTTTCTTAAATGCTTACCACCCTTAAAATGATGTAATCAGACATGAAGCACTTGGAATGGTATTCTATGCTTCTGTAGTAGGATATGATGCTTTGTGGTATTTTCTTGAATGGTTATCACCCATAAATGAAGTACTTGGGTCAGAAACACTTATCGTAGCAGAAGAATATGCTTTGTGGTGTTTTCTTGAATGTTTGTCACCCATAAATGAAGTAATCAGGCATGAAGCGCTTAAAGTGGTATTCGAAGTTTCTTCGTTGTGGTTTTCTGAAAGGTTTGGAGTTTTTTTGAAATGTTACCACCCATAAATGAAGTACTCGGATCAGAACCACTTCTCGTCGCAAGATAAGATGATTTACGGTGTTTTCTTGAATGTTTACCACCCATAAATAATGTAATCAGACAAGAGGCACTTGGAATTGTATTCTATGTATCTTCATGGTGGTTTCATGAAAGGTTTAAAGTTTTCTTGGAAGGTTACCATCATAAATGAGTTAATCATATCAGAAACACTTCTCATAGTAGGATATGATGCTCTGTGGTGTTTTCTTGAATGGTTACCACCCATAAATGAAGTACTCAGATCAGAAACACTTCTCGTAGCAGGATAAGATGCTTTTGTTTTGTTTTATTGAATGTTTATCACCCATAAATTAAGTAATCAGACATGAAGCATTGTGAGTGGTCTTCTATGCTTTTATGCGGTGGTTTCCTGAAAGGTTTGGAGTTTTCTTGGAAGGTTACCACCCATAAATGAAGTAATCATATTGCAAGCACTTCTCATAGCAGGATAATATGCTTTGTTTGTGTCTTCTTGAATGGTTACCACCCATAAATGAAGTACTCGGATTAGAAACACTTCTCGTAGCATGATAAGAGGCTTTGTGATGTTTTGTTGAATGTTTACCACCCATAAATGAAGTAATCAGAGTAGAAATGCTTAGAGTGGTATTCGACGTTTCTTCGTGGTGGTTTCCTGAAAGGTTTGTTGTTTTCCTGAAAGATTACCACCCATAAATGAAGTACTCGGATCAGAAACACTTCTCCTACTAGGATAAGATGCTTTACGGTGTTTTCTTAAATGCTTACCACCCTTAAAATGATGTAATCAGACATGAAGCACTTGGAATGGTATTCTATGCTTCTGTAGTAGGATATGATGCTTTGTGGTATTTTCTTGAATGGTTATCACCCATAAATGAAGTACTTGGGTCAGAAACACTTCTCGTAGCAGAAGAATATGCTTTGTGGTGTTTTCTTGAATGTTTGTCACCCATAAATGAAGTAATCAGGCATGAAGCGCTTAAAGTGGTATTCGAAGTTTCTTCGTTGTGGTTTTCTGAAAGGTTTGGAGTTTTTTTGAAATGTTACCACCCATAAATGAAGTACTCGGATCAGAACCACTTCTCGTCGCAAGATAAGATGATTTACGGTGTTTTCTTGAATGTTTACCACCCATAAATAATGTAATCAGACAAGAGGCACTTGGAATTGTATTCTATGTATCTTCATGGTGGTTTCATGAAAGGTTTAAAGTTTTCTTGGAAGGTTACCATCATAAATGAGTTAATCATATCAGAAACACTTCTCATAGTAGGATATGATGCTCTGTGGTGTTTTCTTGAATGGTTACCACCCATAAATGAAGTACTCAGATCAGAAACACTTCTCGTAGCAGGATAAGATGCTTTTGTTTTGTTTTATTGAATGTTTATCACCCATAAATTAAGTAATCAGACATGAAGCATTGTGAGTGGTCTTCTATGCTTTTACGCGGTGGTTTCCTGAAAGGTTTGGAGTTCTCTTGAAAGGTTACCACCCATAAATGGGGTAATCGGATCAGAGACACTTCTTGTGCCACGATAGGATGCTTTGTGTTATTTTCTTGAATGTTTATCGCGCATAAATGAAGTAATCAGATATGAAGCACTTAGAGTGGTATTCTATGCTTCTTCGTGGTGGTTTGATGAAAGGTTTAGAGTTTTCTCGGAAGATTACCACTCATAAATGAAGTAATCAGATCATAAACACTTCTAGCAGTAGAATAAGATGCTTTGTGGTGTTTTATTGAATGATTAGCACCCATAAATTAAGTACACGAATCAGAAATACTTCTCGTAGTAGGATAAGATCCTTTGTGGTGTTTTCTTGAATGTTTACAACCCATAAATGAAGTAACCAGACCTGAAACACTTAGAGTGGATTCTATGTTAATTCGTGGTGGTTTCATGAAAATTTTAGAGTTTTCTTGGAAGGTTACCACCCATAAATGAAGTAATCATATTGCAAGCACTTCTCATAGCAGTATAATATGCTTTGTTTGTGTCTTCTTGAATGGTTACCACCCATAAATGAAGTACTCGGATTAGAAACACTTCTCGTAGCATGATAAGAGGCTTTGTGATGTTTTGTTGAATGTTTACCACCCATAAATGAAGTAATCAGAGTAGAAATGCTTAGAGTGGTATTCGACGTTTCTTCGTGGTGGTTTCCTGAAAGGTTTGTTGTTTTCTTGAAAGATTACCACCCATAAATGAAGTACTCGGATCAGAAACACTTCTCCTACTAGGATAAGATGCTTTACGGTGTTTTCTTAAATGCTTACCACCCTTAAAATGATGTAATCAGACATGAAGCACTTGGAATGGTATTCTATGCTTCTATAGTAGGATATGATGCTTTGTGGTATTTTCTTGAATGGTTATCACCCATAAATGAAGTACTTGGGTCAGAAACACTTCTCGTAGCAGAAGAATATGCTTTGTGGTGTTGTATTCTATGTATCTTCGTTGAATGTTTTCTTGAATGTTTACCACCCATAAATAATATAATCAGACAAGAGGCACTTGGAATTGTATTCTATGTATCTTCATGGTGGTTTCATGAAAGGTTTAAAGTTTTCTTGGAAGGTTACCATCATAAATGAGTTAATCATATCAGAAACACTTCTCATAGTAGGATATGATGCTCTGTGGTGTTTTCTTGAATGGTTACCACCCATAAATGAAGTACTCAGATCAGAAACACTTCTCGTAGCAGGATAAGATGCTTTTGTTTTGTTTTATTGAATGTTTATCACCCATAAATTAAGTAATCAGACATGAAGCATTGTGAGTGGTCTTCTATGCTTTTATGCGGTGGTTTCCTGAAAGGTTTGGAGTTTTCTTGGAAGGTTACCACCCATAAATGAAGTAATCATATTGCAAGCACTTCTCATAGCAGGATAATATGCTTTGTTTGTGTCTTCTTGAATGGTTACCACCCATAAATGAAGTACTCGGATTAGAAACACTTCTCGTAGCATGATAAGAGGCTTTGTGATGTTTTGTTGAATGTTTACCACCCATAAATGAAGTAATCAGAGTAGAAATGCTTAGAGTGGTATTCGACGTTTCTTCGTGGTGGTTTCCTGAAAGGTTTGTTGTTTTCCTGAAAGATTACCACCCATAAATGAAGTACTCGGATCAGAAACACTTCTCCTACTAGGATAAGATGCTTTACGGTGTTTTCTTAAATGCTTACCACCCTTAAAATGATGTAATCAGACATGAAGCACTTGGAATGGTATTCTATGCTTCTGTAGTAGGATATGATGCTTTGTGGTATTTTCTTGAATGGTTATCACCCATAAATGAAGTACTTGGGTCAGAAACACTTATCGTAGCAGAAGAATATGCTTTGTGGTGTTTTCTTGAATGTTTGTCACCCATAAATGAAGTAATCAGGCATGAAGCGCTTAAAGTGGTATTCGAAGTTTCTTCGTTGTGGTTTTCTGAAAGGTTTGGAGTTTTTTTGAAATGTTACCACCCATAAATGAAGTACTCGGATCAGAACCACTTCTCGTCGCAAGATAAGATGATTTACGGTGTTTTCTTGAATGTTTACCACCCATAAATAATGTAATCAGACAAGAGGCACTTGGAATTGTATTCTATGTATCTTCATGGTGGTTTCATGAAAGGTTTAAAGTTTTCTTGGAAGGTTACCATCATAAATGAGTTAATCATATCAGAAACACTTCTCATAGTAGGATATGATGCTCTGTGGTGTTTTCTTGAATGGTTACCACCCATAAATGAAGTACTCAGATCAGAAACACTTCTCGTAGCAGGATAAGATGCTTTTGTTTTGTTTTATTGAATGTTTATCACCCATAAATTAAGTAATCAGACATGAAGCATTGTGAGTGGTCTTCTATGCTTTTATGCGGTGGTTTCCTGAAAGGTTTGGAGTTTTCTTGGAAGGTTACCACCCATAAATGAAGTAATCATATTGCAAGCACTTCTCATAGCAGGATAATATGCTTTGTTTGTGTCTTCTTGAATGGTTACCACCCATAAATGAAGTACTCGGATTAGAAACACTTCTCGTAGCATGATAAGAGGCTTTGTGATGTTTTGTTGAATGTTTACCACCCATAAATGAAGTAATCAGAGTAGAAATGCTTAGAGTGGTATTCGACGTTTCTTCGTGGTGGTTTCCTGAAAGGTTTGTTGTTTTCCTGAAAGATTACCACCCATAAATGAAGTACTCGGATCAGAAACACTTCTCCTACTAGGATAAGATGCTTTACGGTGTTTTCTTAAATGCTTACCACCCTTAAAATGATGTAATCAGACATGAAGCACTTGGAATGGTATTCTATGCTTCTGTAGTAGGATATGATGCTTTGTGGTATTTTCTTGAATGGTTATCACCCATAAATGAAGTACTTGGGTCAGAAACACTTCTCGTAGCAGAAGAATATGCTTTGTGGTGTTTTCTTGAATGTTTGTCACCCATAAATGAAGTAATCAGGCATGAAGCGCTTAAAGTGGTATTCGAAGTTTCTTCGTTGTGGTTTTCTGAAAGGTTTGGAGTTTTTTTGAAATGTTACCACCCATAAATGAAGTACTCGGATCAGAACCACTTCTCGTCGCAAGATAAGATGATTTACGGTGTTTTCTTGAATGTTTACCACCCATAAATAATGTAATCAGACAAGAGGCACTTGGAATTGTATTCTATGTATCTTCATGGTGGTTTCATGAAAGGTTTAAAGTTTTCTTGGAAGGTTACCATCATAAATGAGTTAATCATATCAGAAACACTTCTCATAGTAGGATATGATGCTCTGTGGTGTTTTCTTGAATGGTTACCACCCATAAATGAAGTACTCAGATCAGAAACACTTCTCGTAGCAGGATAAGATGCTTTTGTTTTGTTTTATTGAATGTTTATCACCCATAAATTAAGTAATCAGACATGAAGCATTGTGAGTGGTCTTCTATGCTTTTATGCGGTGGTTTCCTGAAAGGTTTGGAGTTTTCTTGAAAGGTTACCACCCATAAATGGGGTAATCGGATCAGAGACACTTCTTGTGCCACGATAGGATGCTTTGTGTTATTTTCTTGAATGTTTATCGCGCATAAATGAAGTAATCAGATATGAAGCACTTAGAGTGGTATTCTATGCTTCCTCGTGGTGGTTTGATGAAAGGTTTAGAGTTTTCTTGGAAGATTACAACTCATAAATGAAGTAATCATATCATAAACACTTCTAGAAGTAGAATAAGATGCTTTGTGGTGTTTTATTGAATGATTAGCACCCATAAATTAAGTACACGAATCAGAAATACTTCTCGTAGTAGGATAAGATCCTTTGTGGTGTTTTCTTGAATGTTTACAACCCATAAATGAAGTAACCAGACCTGAAGCACTTAGAGTGGATTCTATGTTTATTCGTGGTGGTTTCATGAAAGTTTTAGAGTTTTCTTGGAAGGTTACCACTCATAAATGAAGTAATCATATTGCAAGCACTTCTCATAGCAGGATAATATGCTTTGTTGTGTCTTCTTGAATGGTTACCACCCATAAATGAAGTACTCGGATTAGAAACACTTCTCGTAGCATGATAAGAGGCTTTGTGATGTTTTGTTGAATGTTTACCACCCATAAATGAAGTAATCAGAGTAGAAATGCTTAGAGTGGTATTCGACGTTTCTTCGTGGTGGTTTCCTGAAAGGTTTGTTGTTTTCCTGAAAGATTACCACCCATAAATGAAGTACTCGGATCAGAAACACTTCTCCTACTAGGATAAGATGCTTTACGGTGTTTTCTTAAATGCTTACCACCCTTAAAATGATGTAATCAGACATGAAGCACTTGGAATGGTATTCTATGCTTCTGTAGTAGGATACGATGCTTTGTGGTCTTTTCTTGAATGATTAGCACCCAAAAATTAAGTACACGGATCAGAAACACTTGTCGTAGTAGGATAAGATGCTTTGTGGTGTTTTGTTGAATGTTTACCACCCATAAATGAAGTAAAGTCATGAAGCGCTTAGAGTGGTATTCTACGTTTCTTCGTTGTGGTTTCCTGAAAGGTTTAGAGTTTTCTTGGGAAGGTTACCACTAACAAATGAAGTAAAAGTATCAGAAACACTTCTCGTAGTAGGATAAGTTACTTTGTGGTGTTTTCTTTAATGATTAGCACCCATAAATTAAGTACACGGATCAGAAATACTTCTCGTAGTAGGATAAGATCATTTGTCGTGTTTTCTTGAATGCTTACCACCCATAAATTAAATAATCAGACATGAAGCACTTAGAGTGGATTCTATGTTTCTTCATGGTGGTTTCATGAAAGGTTTAGAGTTTTCTTGGAAGATTACCACTCATAAATGAAGTAATCAGATCATAAACACTTCTAGTAGTAGAATAAGATGCTTTGTGGTGTTTTATTGAATGATTAGCACCCATAAATTAAGTACACGGATCAGAAATACTTCTCGTAGTAGGATAAGATCCTTTGTGGTGTTTTCTTGGAAGGTTACCACCCATAAATGAAGTAATCATATTGCAAGCACTTCTCATAGCAGGATAATATGCTTTGTTTGTGTCTTCTTGAATGGTTACCACCCATAAATGAAGTACTCGGATTAGAAACACTTCTCGTAGCATGATAAGAGGCTTTGTGATGTTTTGTTGAATGTTTACCACCCATAAATGAAGTAATCAGAGTAGAAATGCTTAGAGTGGTATTCGACGTTTCTTCGTGGTGGTTTCCTGAAAGGTTTGTTGTTTTCCTGAAAGATTACCACCCATAAATGAAGTACTCGGATCAGAAACACTTCTCCTACTAGGATAAGAAGCTTTACGGTGTTTTCTTAAATGCTTACCACCCTTAAAATGATGTAATCAGACATGAAGCACTTGGAATGGTATTCTATGCTTCTGTAGTAGGATATGATGCTTTGTGGTATTTTCTTGAATGGTTATCACTCATAAATGAAGTACTTGGGTCAGAAACACTTCTCGTAGCAGAAGAATATGCTTTGTGGTGTTTTCTTGAATGTTTGTCACCCATAAATGAAGTAATCAGGCATGAAGCGCTTAAAGTGGTATTCGAAGTTTCTTCGTTGTGGTTTTCTGAAAGGTTTGGAGTTTTTTTGAAATGTTACCACCCATAAATGAAGTACTCGGATCAGAACCACTTCTCGTCGCAAGATAAGATGATTTACGGTGTTTTCTTGAATGTTTACCACCCATAAATAATGTAATCAGACAAGAGGCACTTGGAATTGTATTCTATGTATCTTCATGGTGGTTTCATGAAAGGTTTAAAGTTTTCTTGGAAGGTTACCATCATAAATGAGTTAATCATATCAGAAACACTTCTCATAGTAGGATATGATGCTCTGTGGTGTTTTCTTGAATGGTTACCACCCATAAATGAAGTACTCAGATCAGAAACACTTCTCGTAGCAGGATAAGATGCTTTTGTTTTGTTTTATTGAATGTTTATCACCCATAAATTAAGTAATCAGACATGAAGCATTGTGAGTGGTCTTCTATGCTTTTATGCGGTGGTTTCCTGAAAGGTTTGGAGTTTTCTTGAAAGGTTACCACCCATAAATGGGGTAATCGGATCAGAGACACTTCTTGTGCCACGATAGGATGCTTTGTGTTATTTTCTTGAATGTTTATCGCGCATAAATGAAGTAATCAGATATGAAGCACTTAGAGTGGTATTCTATGCTTCTTCGTGGTGGTTTGATGAAAGGTTTAGAGTTTTCTTGGAAGATTACAACTCATAAATGAAGTAATCATATCATAAACACTTCTAGAAGTAGAATAAGATGCTTTGTGGTGTTTTATTGAATGATTAGCACCCATAAATTAAGTACACGAATCAGAAATACTTCTCGTAGTAGGATAAGATCCTTTGTGGTGTTTTCTTGAATGTTTACAACCCATAAATGAAGTAACCAGACCTGAAGCACTTAGAGTGGATTCTATGTTTATTCGTGGTGGTTTCATGAAAGTTTTAGAGTTTTCTTGGAAGGTTACCACTCATAAATGAAGTAATCATATTGCAAGCACTTCTCATAGCAGGATAATATGCTTTGTTGTGTCTTCTTGAATGGTTACCACCCATAAATGAAGTACTCGGATTAGAAACACTTCTCGTAGCATGATAAGAGGCTTTGTGATGTTTTGTTGAATGTTTACCACCCATAAATGAAGTAATCAGAGTAGAAATGCTTAGAGTGGTATTCGACGTTTCTTCGTGGTGGTTTCCTGAAAGGTTTGTTGTTTTCCTGAAAGATTACCACCCATAAATGAAGTACTCGGATCAGAAACACTTCTCCTACTAGGATAAGATGCTTTACGGTGTTTTCTTAAATGCTTACCACCCTTAAAATGATGTAATCAGACATGAAGCACTTGGAATGGTATTCTATGCTTCTGTAGTAGGATACGATGCTTTGTGGTCTTTTCTTGAATGATTAGCACCCAAAAATTAAGTACACGGATCAGAAACACTTGTCGTAGTAGGATAAGATGCTTTGTGGTGTTTTGTTGAATGTTTACCACCCATAAATGAAGTAAAGTCATGAAGCGCTTAGAGTGGTATTCTACGTTTCTTCGTTGTGGTTTCCTGAAAGGTTTAGAGTTTTCTTGGGAAGGTTACCACTAACAAATGAAGTAAAAGTATCAGAAACACTTCTCGTAGTAGGATAAGTTACTTTGTGGTGTTTTCTTTAATGATTAGCACCCATAAATTAAGTACACGGATCAGAAATACTTCTCGTAGTAGGATAAGATCATTTGTCGTGTTTTCTTGAATGCTTACCACCCATAAATTAAATAATCAGACATGAAGCACTTAGAGTGGATTCTATGTTTCTTCATGGTGGTTTCATGAAAGGTTTAGAGTTTTCTTGGAAGATTACCACTCATAAATGAAGTAATCAGATCATAAACACTTCTAGTAGTAGAATAAGATGCTTTGTGGTGTTTTATTGAATGATTAGCACCCATAAATTAAGTACACGGATCAGAAATACTTCTCGTAGTAGGATAAGATCCTTTGTGGTGTTTTCTTGGAAGGTTACCACCCATAAATGAAGTAATCATATTGCAAGCACTTCTCATAGCAGGATAATATGCTTTGTTTGTGTCTTCTTGAATGGTTACCACCCATAAATGAAGTACTCGGATTAGAAACACTTCTCGTAGCATGATAAGAGGCTTTGTGATGTTTTGTTGAATGTTTACCACCCATAAATGAAGTAATCAGAGTAGAAATGCTTAGAGTGGTATTCGACGTTTCTTCGTGGTGGTTTCCTGAAAGGTTTGTTGTTTTCCTGAAAGATTACCACCCATAAATGAAGTACTCGGATCAGAAACACTTCTCCTACTAGGATAAGAAGCTTTACGGTGTTTTCTTAAATGCTTACCACCCTTAAAATGATGTAATCAGACATGAAGCACTTGGAATGGTATTCTATGCTTCTGTAGTAGGATATGATGCTTTGTGGTATTTTCTTGAATGGTTATCACTCATAAATGAAGTACTTGGGTCAGAAACACTTCTCGTAGCAGAAGAATATGCTTTGTGGTGTTTTCTTGAATGTTTGTCACCCATAAATGAAGTAATCAGGCATGAAGCGCTTAAAGTGGTATTCGAAGTTTCTTCGTTGTGGTTTTCTGAAAGGTTTGGAGTTTTTTTGAAATGTTACCACCCATAAATGAAGTACTCGGATCAGAACCACTTCTCGTCGCAAGATAAGATGATTTACGGTGTTTTCTTGAATGTTTACCACCCATAAATAATGTAATCAGACAAGAGGCACTTGGAATTGTATTCTATGTATCTTCATGGTGGTTTCATGAAAGGTTTAAAGTTTTCTTGGAAGGTTACCATCATAAATGAGTTAATCATATCAGAAACACTTCTCATAGTAGGATATGATGCTCTGTGGTGTTTTCTTGAATGGTTACCACCCATAAATGAAGTACTCAGATCAGAAACACTTCTCGTAGCAGGATAAGATGCTTTTGTTTTGTTTTATTGAATGTTTATCACCCATAAATTAAGTAATCAGACATGAAGCATTGTGAGTGGTCTTCTATGCTTTTATGCGGTGGTTTCCTGAAAGGTTTGGAGTTTTCTTGAAAGGTTACCACCCATAAATGGGGTAATCGGATCAGAGACACTTCTTGTGCCACGATAGGATGCTTTGTGTTATTTTCTTGAATGTTTATCGCGCATAAATGAAGTAATCAGATATGAAGCACTTAGAGTGGTATTCTATGCTTCCTCGTGGTGGTTTGATGAAAGGTTTAGAGTTTTCTTGGAAGATTACAACTCATAAATGAAGTAATCATATCATAAACACTTCTAGAAGTAGAATAAGATGCTTTGTGGTGTTTTATTGAATGATTAGCACCCATAAATTAAGTACACGAATCAGAAATACTTCTCGTAGTAGGATAAGATCCTTTGTGGTGTTTTCTTGAATGTTTACAACCCATAAATGAAGTAACCAGACCTGAAGCACTTAGAGTGGATTCTATGTTTATTCGTGGTGGTTTCATGAAAGTTTTAGAGTTTTCTTGGAAGGTTACCACTCATAAATGAAGTAATCATATTGCAAGCACTTCTCATAGCAGGATAATATGCTTTGTTGTGTCTTCTTGAATGGTTACCACCCATAAATGAAGTACTCGGATTAGAAACACTTCTCGTAGCATGATAAGAGGCTTTGTGATGTTTTGTTGAATGTTTACCACCCATAAATGAAGTAATCAGAGTAGAAATGCTTAGAGTGGTATTCGACGTTTCTTCGTGGTGGTTTCCTGAAAGGTTTGTTGTTTTCCTGAAAGATTACCACCCATAAATGAAGTACTCGGATCAGAAACACTTCTCCTACTAGGATAAGATGCTTTACGGTGTTTTCTTAAATGCTTACCACCCTTAAAATGATGTAATCAGACATGAAGCACTTGGAATGGTATTCTATGCTTCTGTAGTAGGATACGATGCTTTGTGGTCTTTTCTTGAATGATTAGCACCCAAAAATTAAGTACACGGATCAGAAACACTTGTCGTAGTAGGATAAGATGCTTTGTGGTGTTTTGTTGAATGTTTACCACCCATAAATGAAGTAAAGTCATGAAGCGCTTAGAGTGGTATTCTACGTTTCTTCGTTGTGGTTTCCTGAAAGGTTTAGAGTTTTCTTGGGAAGGTTACCACTAACAAATGAAGTAAAAGTATCAGAAACACTTCTCGTAGTAGGATAAGTTACTTTGTGGTGTTTTCTTTAATGATTAGCACCCATAAATTAAGTACACGGATCAGAAATACTTCTCGTAGTAGGATAAGATCATTTGTCGTGTTTTCTTGAATGCTTACCACCCATAAATTAAATAATCAGACATGAAGCACTTAGAGTGGATTCTATGTTTCTTCATGGTGGTTTCATGAAAGGTTTAGAGTTTTCTTGGAAGATTACCACTCATAAATGAAGTAATCAGATCATAAACACTTCTAGTAGTAGAATAAGATGCTTTGTGGTGTTTTATTGAATGATTAGCACCCATAAATTAAGTACACGGATCAGAAATACTTCTCGTAGTAGGATAAGATCCTTTGTGGTGTTTTCTTGGAAGGTTACCACCCATAAATGAAGTAATCATATTGCAAGCACTTCTCATAGCAGGATAATATGCTTTGTTTGTGTCTTCTTGAATGGTTACCACCCATAAATGAAGTACTCGGATTAGAAACACTTCTCGTAGCATGATAAGAGGCTTTGTGATGTTTTGTTGAATGTTTACCACCCATAAATGAAGTAATCAGAGTAGAAATGCTTAGAGTGGTATTCGACGTTTCTTCGTGGTGGTTTCCTGAAAGGTTTGTTGTTTTCCTGAAAGATTACCACCCATAAATGAAGTACTCGGATCAGAAACACTTCTCCTACTAGGATAAGAAGCTTTACGGTGTTTTCTTAAATGCTTACCACCCTTAAAATGATGTAATCAGACATGAAGCACTTGGAATGGTATTCTATGCTTCTGTAGTAGGATATGATGCTTTGTGGTATTTTCTTGAATGGTTATCACTCATAAATGAAGTACTTGGGTCAGAAACACTTCTCGTAGCAGAAGAATATGCTTTGTGGTGTTTTCTTGAATGTTTGTCACCCATAAATGAAGTAATCAGGCATGAAGCGCTTAAAGTGGTATTCGAAGTTTCTTCGTTGTGGTTTTCTGAAAGGTTTGGAGTTTTTTTGAAATGTTACCACCCATAAATGAAGTACTCGGATCAGAACCACTTCTCGTCGCAAGATAAGATGATTTACGGTGTTTTCTTGAATGTTTACCACCCATAAATAATGTAATCAGACAAGAGGCACTTGGAATTGTATTCTATGTATCTTCATGGTGGTTTCATGAAAGGTTTAAAGTTTTCTTGGAAGGTTACCATCATAAATGAGTTAATCATATCAGAAACACTTCTCATAGTAGGATATGATGCTCTGTGGTGTTTTCTTGAATGGTTACCACCCATAAATGAAGTACTCAGATCAGAAACACTTCTCGTAGCAGGATAAGATGCTTTTGTTTTGTTTTATTGAATGTTTATCACCCATAAATTAAGTAATCAGACATGAAGCATTGTGAGTGGTCTTCTATGCTTTTACGCGGTGGTTTCCTGAAAGGTTTGGAGTTCTCTTGAAAGGTTACCACCCATAAATGGGGTAATCGGATCAGAGACACTTCTTGTGCCACGATAGGATGCTTTGTGTTATTTTCTTGAATGTTTATCGCGCATAAATGAAGTAATCAGATATGAAGCACTTAGAGTGGTATTCTATGCTTCTTCGTGGTGGTTTGATGAAAGGTTTAGAGTTTTCTCGGAAGATTACCACTCATAAATGAAGTAATCAGATCATAAACACTTCTAGCAGTAGAATAAGATGCTTTGTGGTGTTTTATTGAATGATTAGCACCCATAAATTAAGTACACGAATCAGAAATACTTCTCGTAGTAGGATAAGATCCTTTGTGGTGTTTTCTTGAATGTTTACAACCCATAAATGAAGTAACCAGACCTGAAACACTTAGAGTGGATTCTATGTTAATTCGTGGTGGTTTCATGAAAATTTTAGAGTTTTCTTGGAAGGTTACCACCCATAAATGAAGTAATCATATTGCAAGCACTTCTCATAGCAGTATAATATGCTTTGTTTGTGTCTTCTTGAATGGTTACCACCCATAAATGAAGTACTCGGATTAGAAACACTTCTCGTAGCATGATAAGAGGCTTTGTGATGTTTTGTTGAATGTTTACCACCCATAAATGAAGTAATCAGAGTAGAAATGCTTAGAGTGGTATTCGACGTTTCTTCGTGGTGGTTTCCTGAAAGGTTTGTTGTTTTCTTGAAAGATTACCACCCATAAATGAAGTACTCGGATCAGAAACACTTCTCCTACTAGGATAAGATGCTTTACGGTGTTTTCTTAAATGCTTACCACCCTTAAAATGATGTAATCAGACATGAAGCACTTGGAATGGTATTCTATGCTTCTATAGTAGGATATGATGCTTTGTGGTATTTTCTTGAATGGTTATCACCCATAAATGAAGTACTTGGGTCAGAAACACTTCTCGTAGCAGAAGAATATGCTTTGTGGTGTTGTATTCTATGTATCTTCGTTGAATGTTTTCTTGAATGTTTACCACCCATAAATAATATAATCAGACAAGAGGCACTTGGAATTGTATTCTATGTATCTTCATGGTGGTTTCATGAAAGGTTTAAAGTTTTCTTGGAAGGTTACCATCATAAATGAGTTAATCATATCAGAAACACTTCTCATAGTAGGATATGATGCTCTGTGGTGTTTTCTTGAATGGTTACCACCCATAAATGAAGTACTCAGATCAGAAACACTTCTCGTAGCAGGATAAGATGCTTTTGTTTTGTTTTATTGAATGTTTATCACCCATAAATTAAGTAATCAGACATGAAGCATTGTGAGTGGTCTTCTATGCTTTTATGCGGTGGTTTCCTGAAAGGTTTGGAGTTTTCTTGGAAGGTTACCACCCATAAATGAAGTAATCATATTGCAAGCACTTCTCATAGCAGGATAATATGCTTTGTTTGTGTCTTCTTGAATGGTTACCACCCATAAATGAAGTACTCGGATTAGAAACACTTCTCGTAGCATGATAAGAGGCTTTGTGATGTTTTGTTGAATGTTTACCACCCATAAATGAAGTAATCAGAGTAGAAATGCTTAGAGTGGTATTCGACGTTTCTTCGTGGTGGTTTCCTGAAAGGTTTGTTGTTTTCCTGAAAGATTACCACCCATAAATGAAGTACTCGGATCAGAAACACTTCTCCTACTAGGATAAGATGCTTTACGGTGTTTTCTTAAATGCTTACCACCCTTAAAATGATGTAATCAGACATGAAGCACTTGGAATGGTATTCTATGCTTCTGTAGTAGGATATGATGCTTTGTGGTATTTTCTTGAATGGTTATCACCCATAAATGAAGTACTTGGGTCAGAAACACTTATCGTAGCAGAAGAATATGCTTTGTGGTGTTTTCTTGAATGTTTGTCACCCATAAATGAAGTAATCAGGCATGAAGCGCTTAAAGTGGTATTCGAAGTTTCTTCGTTGTGGTTTTCTGAAAGGTTTGGAGTTTTTTTGAAATGTTACCACCCATAAATGAAGTACTCGGATCAGAACCACTTCTCGTCGCAAGATAAGATGATTTACGGTGTTTTCTTGAATGTTTACCACCCATAAATAATGTAATCAGACAAGAGGCACTTGGAATTGTATTCTATGTATCTTCATGGTGGTTTCATGAAAGGTTTAAAGTTTTCTTGGAAGGTTACCATCATAAATGAGTTAATCATATCAGAAACACTTCTCATAGTAGGATATGATGCTCTGTGGTGTTTTCTTGAATGGTTACCACCCATAAATGAAGTACTCAGATCAGAAACACTTCTCGTAGCAGGATAAGATGCTTTTGTTTTGTTTTATTGAATGTTTATCACCCATAAATTAAGTAATCAGACATGAAGCATTGTGAGTGGTCTTCTATGCTTTTATGCGGTGGTTTCCTGAAAGGTTTGGAGTTTTCTTGGAAGGTTACCACCCATAAATGAAGTAATCATATTGCAAGCACTTCTCATAGCAGGATAATATGCTTTGTTTGTGTCTTCTTGAATGGTTACCACCCATAAATGAAGTACTCGGATTAGAAACACTTCTCGTAGCATGATAAGAGGCTTTGTGATGTTTTGTTGAATGTTTACCACCCATAAATGAAGTAATCAGAGTAGAAATGCTTAGAGTGGTATTCGACGTTTCTTCGTGGTGGTTTCCTGAAAGGTTTGTTGTTTTCCTGAAAGATTACCACCCATAAATGAAGTACTCGGATCAGAAACACTTCTCCTACTAGGATAAGATGCTTTACGGTGTTTTCTTAAATGCTTACCACCCTTAAAATGATGTAATCAGACATGAAGCACTTGGAATGGTATTCTATGCTTCTGTAGTAGGATATGATGCTTTGTGGTATTTTCTTGAATGGTTATCACCCATAAATGAAGTACTTGGGTCAGAAACACTTCTCGTAGCAGAAGAATATGCTTTGTGGTGTTTTCTTGAATGTTTGTCACCCATAAATGAAGTAATCAGGCATGAAGCGCTTAAAGTGGTATTCGAAGTTTCTTCGTTGTGGTTTTCTGAAAGGTTTGGAGTTTTTTTGAAATGTTACCACCCATAAATGAAGTACTCGGATCAGAACCACTTCTCGTCGCAAGATAAGATGATTTACGGTGTTTTCTTGAATGTTTACCACCCATAAATAATGTAATCAGACAAGAGGCACTTGGAATTGTATTCTATGTATCTTCATGGTGGTTTCATGAAAGGTTTAAAGTTTTCTTGGAAGGTTACCATCATAAATGAGTTAATCATATCAGAAACACTTCTCATAGTAGGATATGATGCTCTGTGGTGTTTTCTTGAATGGTTACCACCCATAAATGAAGTACTCAGATCAGAAACACTTCTCGTAGCAGGATAAGATGCTTTTGTTTTGTTTTATTGAATGTTTATCACCCATAAATTAAGTAATCAGACATGAAGCATTGTGAGTGGTCTTCTATGCTTTTATGCGGTGGTTTCCTGAAAGGTTTGGAGTTTTCTTGAAAGGTTACCACCCATAAATGGGGTAATCGGATCAGAGACACTTCTTGTGCCACGATAGGATGCTTTGTGTTATTTTCTTGAATGTTTATCGCGCATAAATGAAGTAATCAGATATGAAGCACTTAGAGTGGTATTCTATGCTTCCTCGTGGTGGTTTGATGAAAGGTTTAGAGTTTTCTTGGAAGATTACAACTCATAAATGAAGTAATCATATCATAAACACTTCTAGAAGTAGAATAAGATGCTTTGTGGTGTTTTATTGAATGATTAGCACCCATAAATTAAGTACACGAATCAGAAATACTTCTCGTAGTAGGATAAGATCCTTTGTGGTGTTTTCTTGAATGTTTACAACCCATAAATGAAGTAACCAGACCTGAAGCACTTAGAGTGGATTCTATGTTTATTCGTGGTGGTTTCATGAAAGTTTTAGAGTTTTCTTGGAAGGTTACCACTCATAAATGAAGTAATCATATTGCAAGCACTTCTCATAGCAGGATAATATGCTTTGTTGTGTCTTCTTGAATGGTTACCACCCATAAATGAAGTACTCGGATTAGAAACACTTCTCGTAGCATGATAAGAGGCTTTGTGATGTTTTGTTGAATGTTTACCACCCATAAATGAAGTAATCAGAGTAGAAATGCTTAGAGTGGTATTCGACGTTTCTTCGTGGTGGTTTCCTGAAAGGTTTGTTGTTTTCCTGAAAGATTACCACCCATAAATGAAGTACTCGGATCAGAAACACTTCTCCTACTAGGATAAGATGCTTTACGGTGTTTTCTTAAATGCTTACCACCCTTAAAATGATGTAATCAGACATGAAGCACTTGGAATGGTATTCTATGCTTCTGTAGTAGGATACGATGCTTTGTGGTCTTTTCTTGAATGATTAGCACCCAAAAATTAAGTACACGGATCAGAAACACTTGTCGTAGTAGGATAAGATGCTTTGTGGTGTTTTGTTGAATGTTTACCACCCATAAATGAAGTAAAGTCATGAAGCGCTTAGAGTGGTATTCTACGTTTCTTCGTTGTGGTTTCCTGAAAGGTTTAGAGTTTTCTTGGGAAGGTTACCACTAACAAATGAAGTAAAAGTATCAGAAACACTTCTCGTAGTAGGATAAGTTACTTTGTGGTGTTTTCTTTAATGATTAGCACCCATAAATTAAGTACACGGATCAGAAATACTTCTCGTAGTAGGATAAGATCATTTGTCGTGTTTTCTTGAATGCTTACCACCCATAAATTAAATAATCAGACATGAAGCACTTAGAGTGGATTCTATGTTTCTTCATGGTGGTTTCATGAAAGGTTTAGAGTTTTCTTGGAAGATTACCACTCATAAATGAAGTAATCAGATCATAAACACTTCTAGTAGTAGAATAAGATGCTTTGTGGTGTTTTATTGAATGATTAGCACCCATAAATTAAGTACACGGATCAGAAATACTTCTCGTAGTAGGATAAGATCCTTTGTGGTGTTTTCTTGGAAGGTTACCACCCATAAATGAAGTAATCATATTGCAAGCACTTCTCATAGCAGGATAATATGCTTTGTTTGTGTCTTCTTGAATGGTTACCACCCATAAATGAAGTACTCGGATTAGAAACACTTCTCGTAGCATGATAAGAGGCTTTGTGATGTTTTGTTGAATGTTTACCACCCATAAATGAAGTAATCAGAGTAGAAATGCTTAGAGTGGTATTCGACGTTTCTTCGTGGTGGTTTCCTGAAAGGTTTGTTGTTTTCCTGAAAGATTACCACCCATAAATGAAGTACTCGGATCAGAAACACTTCTCCTACTAGGATAAGAAGCTTTACGGTGTTTTCTTAAATGCTTACCACCCTTAAAATGATGTAATCAGACATGAAGCACTTGGAATGGTATTCTATGCTTCTGTAGTAGGATATGATGCTTTGTGGTATTTTCTTGAATGGTTATCACTCATAAATGAAGTACTTGGGTCAGAAACACTTCTCGTAGCAGAAGAATATGCTTTGTGGTGTTTTCTTGAATGTTTGTCACCCATAAATGAAGTAATCAGGCATGAAGCGCTTAAAGTGGTATTCGAAGTTTCTTCGTTGTGGTTTTCTGAAAGGTTTGGAGTTTTTTTGAAATGTTACCACCCATAAATGAAGTACTCGGATCAGAACCACTTCTCGTCGCAAGATAAGATGATTTACGGTGTTTTCTTGAATGTTTACCACCCATAAATAATGTAATCAGACAAGAGGCACTTGGAATTGTATTCTATGTATCTTCATGGTGGTTTCATGAAAGGTTTAAAGTTTTCTTGGAAGGTTACCATCATAAATGAGTTAATCATATCAGAAACACTTCTCATAGTAGGATATGATGCTCTGTGGTGTTTTCTTGAATGGTTACCACCCATAAATGAAGTACTCAGATCAGAAACACTTCTCGTAGCAGGATAAGATGCTTTTGTTTTGTTTTATTGAATGTTTATCACCCATAAATTAAGTAATCAGACATGAAGCATTGTGAGTGGTCTTCTATGCTTTTATGCGGTGGTTTCCTGAAAGGTTTGGAGTTTTCTTGAAAGGTTACCACCCATAAATGGGGTAATCGGATCAGAGACACTTCTTGTGCCACGATAGGATGCTTTGTGTTATTTTCTTGAATGTTTATCGCGCATAAATGAAGTAATCAGATATGAAGCACTTAGAGTGGTATTCTATGCTTCTTCGTGGTGGTTTGATGAAAGGTTTAGAGTTTTCTTGGAAGATTACAACTCATAAATGAAGTAATCATATCATAAACACTTCTAGAAGTAGAATAAGATGCTTTGTGGTGTTTTATTGAATGATTAGCACCCATAAATTAAGTACACGAATCAGAAATACTTCTCGTAGTAGGATAAGATCCTTTGTGGTGTTTTCTTGAATGTTTACAACCCATAAATGAAGTAACCAGACCTGAAGCACTTAGAGTGGATTCTATGTTTATTCGTGGTGGTTTCATGAAAGTTTTAGAGTTTTCTTGGAAGGTTACCACTCATAAATGAAGTAATCATATTGCAAGCACTTCTCATAGCAGGATAATATGCTTTGTTGTGTCTTCTTGAATGGTTACCACCCATAAATGAAGTACTCGGATTAGAAACACTTCTCGTAGCATGATAAGAGGCTTTGTGATGTTTTGTTGAATGTTTACCACCCATAAATGAAGTAATCAGAGTAGAAATGCTTAGAGTGGTATTCGACGTTTCTTCGTGGTGGTTTCCTGAAAGGTTTGTTGTTTTCCTGAAAGATTACCACCCATAAATGAAGTACTCGGATCAGAAACACTTCTCCTACTAGGATAAGATGCTTTACGGTGTTTTCTTAAATGCTTACCACCCTTAAAATGATGTAATCAGACATGAAGCACTTGGAATGGTATTCTATGCTTCTGTAGTAGGATACGATGCTTTGTGGTCTTTTCTTGAATGATTAGCACCCAAAAATTAAGTACACGGATCAGAAACACTTGTCGTAGTAGGATAAGATGCTTTGTGGTGTTTTGTTGAATGTTTACCACCCATAAATGAAGTAAAGTCATGAAGCGCTTAGAGTGGTATTCTACGTTTCTTCGTTGTGGTTTCCTGAAAGGTTTAGAGTTTTCTTGGGAAGGTTACCACTAACAAATGAAGTAAAAGTATCAGAAACACTTCTCGTAGTAGGATAAGTTACTTTGTGGTGTTTTCTTTAATGATTAGCACCCATAAATTAAGTACACGGATCAGAAATACTTCTCGTAGTAGGATAAGATCATTTGTCGTGTTTTCTTGAATGCTTACCACCCATAAATTAAATAATCAGACATGAAGCACTTAGAGTGGATTCTATGTTTCTTCATGGTGGTTT
>CAXKVX010004159.1:0-20687 GCA_964058865.1 Eleocharis quinqueflora
AAAAAAGTTGTCGACATAAAAAATAGCAGCTATATATTATGTGTGCTAGCTCCTTCAAAGAATTGAGCACACCTTCTTAGATTGTTCTAAAGATTAATTGTTCCAGTTACGCAATTATCCACCTTAGTAGTAAAAATTATGAGCGAAATTGAAGCATAAGGCTACGAAAAAGTTACATACCTTCACGCTAAGCGAGTAGAGCACGATTGCGTCCATTGTGGTGACATTGAGGTGCAAAATTGTGAGGCGCAGTGTCTGTAGCCCTGCCACCATCTTCAATAGCTGCCCGGGTCGACGGGGCGACATTATTCGAATATTCGCATGTGTTTCAATTAGCGTTACCTCAATATCGGCAACAGCAGACAGTTGGTGTTCTGCTGGTACCGGGCAATCTCTCGGCGCATGGCACCAAATGTATTGTGGGTAGGAGAAGAACTGTGCAAACGGTGGTGACTCCACATTGAACTTTGATTCATTGTCAGAGGAATCAACGGTAAGATTATTAGTGCCATTCTGCTCTTTCACAAGTGTTCTCTTTTGGGCTTCTAAAGATTGAAGGAGCTGCTCTAACTCCTTCACAAAATCAATTGCGCCACCAACAATTGAAGCTTGGTCACCCTTGAGAAAGACAATAAAAAAATAATTTAATTGGGAAATATATAATATTTCTAATAAATTAAAGAATGAAGTTCTGAGTATTAATGAGGTAATGATTGGAGGCGCATTAATTGCACCTTGATAAATGTGGATACATTTTCAGTTTAGGTTTGCATATATTTATTGAATATACTTTAGATAAATGGATTTTAATATATTATCTAATTAATAAAGAATGACATAAACTTGGGAAGCTGGTACTGTAGTTAGAGAATAATACTATTCAAAAAGAACGGATGACAACCTAACTTTTCTTGTGTAGGAAAGATTCCCTCCATGAACTACAATGTATGTTTTCCGGAAACCAACATGAAAGAGACAAGGGAAGAATTCAAAAAAGGATCAAGATGCCTTTAGACATGAATGGTTTTTTTCAATATCAAAAGTTATCCAAAAAAGAAAAAAAGTCTTCCATGCTAGAAGGGCAGATAATTGTTGTGAAAAAGGTCCACAAAATTATACAAGCATTTCACACATTACATCAATGCTGCTTAAAATGAAGCAAGAAACTAATTACAAAATTGTTAATTTTAACTATGACGTCTCACTTGCGTTGTTTAACATAAGGCTATAAAGTTTTAACCTTTAAGACCCACAAAAACCAAAACAAACTAAACAGGAAAGACAAAAACATATAACAAGAATATTAGTTTATCATTATTTGACAAAATGTATTCAAATTTAAAGGATAAAGGATTAATTAGTAAATACTCTTTGGGTGTATGAATCTGGCATGAGCGACCGCAACACAGCGAGATATTCGTTCATCTGTCGCCGGCGGTTCCTTTCAACGGCAATGTGCGTCATCCTTTGACTCTCGGCATCCTCTTTATTCTTGCTAGTTCTCGCTCTTATTCGCCTCCTCTTCCTCCTGCTCTGCACTGCCGTCTGTGCTGCAACAGCCGTCGTGGTACCAGCCAGGATTGTGTTGGCTGCTGGCGAGCAAACAAGGCTCACCGTACCCATATCCAGTTCGGCATTGGTAAGCAATATGCTTGCGGTGGAGGGGGTGGGGTAGCTGCTTTGAAGTGCTTGCGTGGCATTGATGGTGTCATATATGAGGAAGGTTGGGAGATCACTTGAGGCTAGTGTTTCTAGTGGCATGGCTTTTTAGACTTTGAATTGCTCGTGTGTGTTTCAGAAGTTAGTATAGCTTTGTTTTTTCCAATGATGCGCTTTCTACATCCCTCTCCTTAAATCTCACATTTGGACTTAAGGTGTTGGGTGCATTAGGTTTGAGAGAAGAAAAGGTAAGAAAGAGGATAATACTACAAACAATTGGCACCAAAAGCCCACTTTACAAAGAAAAAGAGTAAAAATGGTAGGGGCTGGACTCTGGAGCGGTCTGGATTGGAGAGTCGTTGAAATGGTGTAGAGGAGAAGGTTACACGTGAGGAGGCAGGGAAAGGTGGAGACCTTTTCGTATATCAATTTAAATATTAAGAAGAGAATAAGAAATAAAAGCTATCAAGATCTAGCTAACATTTGTGCTGGATGGGCTACATATCAACGTAGACTACACAGTACTGATGGATTGTTGCGGAACGAGATCTTCTGACGTACAGCACCGATACTGTACGTACTGCGCAGCAAATTTCAGCCTTTGATTTTTATCGAGATTCGTGCAAGCTAAACTTTATAATATCAGACCCCCTGAATCAAATCTGGACCGTCTGTAGCTTACAACGCAGAAAATCTGGGTCGTCCGTAGCTTACAACGCAGAAAATCTGGGCCGTCCGTCGGTGTTGCGCGGTAGAAGATCAGCTTCCGGATTGTTGCATACATTAAGGCCGAGTATTTATGTTGCTACCACGGATGTCAACGCATAAGTTTTTTACGTTTAACCATTTTGAACCAAAACGAAACGATTAACGCAAGAGTTTTTTTGTTTCGTTAACTAAACGAAACGTTTAACGAAATTTTTCGTTTTTTCATCTATTTTAAAACGAAACGAAAACGCAAGTTAGCTGTTACGCTTCGTTTATTGCGTGGTTACGTTTAAAATTGTACGAGAATAAAATTCCTGCAATTGCAGAGAAACTGGCAGAGAGATAGACACGTGTCTTGGCTAAAAGCAAACCGTAGCGAACTCTTCTCTATGCTCTTTTTCTCTGTCTTCTTCGTTCTCTCACTGAGAATGTCTCTTTTGCACATGAGACAATTTGCCGTGGAATTGGCATTTCCCACACTTTTTAACAAAATTCTTCGAATCTCGGGTTATGGTTGGTCAAAAGTATCCAGCACGTAGGATTCTTTTTTCCATGGTTTTTGCTCCTTGGTGGCTCCCGCATAGACCCTCGTGTACTTCAGAAAGTATGCATCATGTTTGTGAATTCGAAATACACCGCATCCGGGATTTCAAGTATCCTCTTTTGTAAAGAGTATTCTCATGAATGCAGTACATGGGAGCGATACGTTTAATGTGTCATGCATCTACTCAGTCAGTCGAGATGATTCCTCTAGTAATGTATTCCCATATCGATGTGAACCACGTTTTGCTTATATCAATCGAGACGACCTCTTGCTTGGTTGTAGTAATGCTTGGACTGGGGATCTCTAAACAAATTATTGGATCCTTTTTGTCCAACTGCCTCGATGAAGCTAATTTGGCCAAGGCGTCTGCCGTGCCGAATCTGTTCCGGGGTATGTGAGATATCTCTGCCTTTTCAAATGAATCAACTAAAGATAACAACATCTTTTTATATGCGAGGAGTTTTTCTTCATTTACCTTTGCCTCGTCTTTGACTTGTTTAACGGCGAGCTATGAGTCGATGAACAAGTGTACCTGTCGTGCGACAACATCTTTGGCTAAGGTAAGCTCGACTATCATTGCTTCATACTCAGTCGCGTTGTTGGTTATCGGAAATAGCAATTGGATGGAATAGTTGAGCTTTTCCCCATTGGGTCCGGTCATTGCAACACCCACTCCTACTCCGCTTCGAGAAGATGAACCATCCACAAATAAAGTCCATTCATGGGTGCTCTATTGCTCACCCAGGTATTCAACAATGAAGTCTGCGAATATCTGTGACTTTTGTGCGGGCCGCGAGTAAAAGGTTATGTCGAATTCGGATAGCTCTAGCGCCCACTTCAAGAGGTGCCCGGATGCATTTAAGTCCGTGAGAATTTTTCGCAGAGGTGCACTAGTTAATACCTTGATAGAGTATGACTGAAAAATGGTTTTAGTTTTCACGAAGCGACGACCATAGCCAAAGCCATCTTTTCGAGCGGCGGGTATCTTGTTTCTGCATCGCATAAAATATGTGACACAAAGTACATGGGCAGTTGTTTATTTTCTTCTTCAGTGACTATCGAGAGTGGTGAGTGAGAGCAGATGAAGCGAAGCAGTAGGGTGATAGGGCACTATGATGGCGGAGCTAGAGTTTAGGTGGAGCTACGGCTCAAGCAGAGCTAGCTAGGGCTTAGGCGGATTCTGTCGAAGAAGAGAAGAAAACAAATCGACGAGGAGGGAACTGATCGTATGTGTCAGAAAATATATCCAAATAAAATTAATTCTCACAAGGGTAGTTCGGGAATTTAGATATTTATTTATTAAGTTTGGTAAAAAAAATACAATCTCAAAATTAATGATTAATTAGCAATTTAAAATTTTGTTATGGCGTTTTAAAGAATGACACTAAATTTAGTTACAAAAAACTAATTTTTCTTTTGAAATATTATTTGATTGTAAAACAACAAGCAAAAGTTAGAATTGTTTTGGCTTGAAATGCCCTTGGACCGAGTTAGAATATTTATTATTATTTTTAAAAATCCTAACTATTATATAAGTAATGTAGATAATACTCATTTTATTGTCGGCCATACAAATAACACAGTGCCACAGGTGACTTCGCCTCTTCACATACGTACGCTCTCTCTATCTCTCTTACCGTCTTCTCTCTTTAGTATAAAGATGCTGTCAAAAATATAAAGAGAATGCGACCCATGTCTTTGAACTACGGTGGAAGACCATACAAGATATGGAATGAGATCTTCTTCCGCGCAGCACAAATACTGTGCGTGCTGCGCGATGAATTTCAGTTTTCAATTTGCATCGAGATTTATACAAGCTAAATTTTATAATATCAGACTATTTTGAATCAAATCTGAGCAATCCGTAACCTACAACGCAGAAAATTTTGAACGTCCGTTACTGCTGCGCGACAGAGAATCCGCTTCTACAAGATATCGTATGATTATCCGCACGGAGCCAAAAATAAAGCTGGTATATGGCATGTAGATTTCCAGATTTAAACATAAAATTTTGCTGTAGGAAGAGAGGAGAGAGAGGCTTTCAAAAAAAAGGAAGAGAGGAGAGAGAGGGGTGGGAAAGAAAAAAAGCACATGGGACAGTGAAGGAATGACAATAGACTAATAGAGACCACAAACCAATATGTACTAGTTTTATGCAATGGTTCACATCTCCGCATAATGCTCCCAAAATTGGTACTTTTTGTTTGAAATACAAAGAAACTACAAAATTGTGCTAAAATTTATGTACATATCCACCAGTCAGCAATTCGTTATTACTGAAAGAAAAGTAGTTGTTTTATTTTTTGTCGACCGTCTTATTTAATTTTAGAGTATCTATATGGAAATAATATAATTTCTTGTCTATCCTCCTAAAAAGAAATGAGAGGTCGTGGTGGAACATTTTCACTTTTTCGAAAAAAAGTTCGTTGTCTTATGAAGCTGCGGAAATTAATATAACTCATATCTAATTTGACTCTTCCAATGCTAATTATTTCCTTATTTTTCTCATTTTTATACTTTCTTAATATTTATAACAGCAGTATGTTTTTTTTTCGTTCATTCTCTTTTATATGAAGCATTTGCGTGGGTTATAATCTTTGAGACAATTAAAGGAAAACCATTAGTAGGCCACAAGCTGATTTTAGAACAGTAGTGCATTGCCAACTAACTTGATAGGAAAATGTTTCAGATTTCTTTATTGTTGCATGCATCATTACTTGACAGACTGACAGTTATGTATGTTAGTAGGAGAGGATTCATAATTTTTATTCAGTGTGGTTCAAAATTTAAATTTTTCATGGTGGTTCAAATTTAAGTTTTTTTCAGAATAGTTCGAAATGATGCACGTTTTTAAAATATTTCAAATTATAACATATTTAAAAAAAATCAATTATATAGTCAATTTTGAAATTTTATAAGCATATTTTCAGAAGAAAGAATTCAATTACGTGGTCAATTTTGAATTTCTTTTCAAAGGATGGATCAACTGATCCATCTTGACTCTTAGTGGCTCGGCGGCCTATGCATGTTTCATGTTATTTTTTTGTACTAAAGAAAGATCATGTATTTTAGACATACATAACAACTTGTCTAATATGCATAATAATGAGATATCAATATTTATATATATAACTTAACATGCATAATTTTTATAAAATTTTTTTTAATATGCATAACAACTCGTCTAACGTTCATAACAACTTGTCTGCGTATCGATGGAAGAACCAGTATATAACTCCCAACTTATATATAGTTAAAAGATAACTTACAAATTTTAAATCTCATTCGATCCATTAATTATCTCGTAACTTTTGCATGAACAGCATGTTGCCAAATAAGCTTTATAAGTATTACGTAAATTTGTCATCTGATGAGCTGCCACACGGTATCTGTGTTTTCCATTTAAATTTTAATTGAATAGGCCGCGCTTTTCTACTCTTTTTTACTGGCGTCTCACGAAGGTATGATTCACTGCAACCTTTTCATTGATGTAACAATTTTAATGGTGCATCTCATCATTAATAAATGTATGTCCACTCGTACAATAGTAAAAAAAATTCTTACAACCCAAAAAAGTAATAATAATTTTCAACATTTTTTATCACCTCCATTTTTACAATTAATTTCAATTTCAATTGTGGGTATAGTTTTACAATTTTAGTTGAAAATTCCTACAATTCGTTTATTAAAAAAATTTAAGCTGACTATATATAAAACTAGCTTCTTAAAATATTGCTAATTTGGTAGTAATGCGAAATTGTCAATTACTTTATACATTCTTATATTGAAATTGTAATTACCACATCAATATTTAAGATTTCTTTACAATTCGAAAATATTCTTACTAGTGAGATATATGTTGTTTCCAAATATTCTCCAATGAGACTAACCATAATAACTCAATAATGTGAAATATATTGTATGATATAAGTTTTAAATTTTATTGTATCAATAAAATATAGTTGTACGTATACAACTCGGGTGGTGAAGTACTTAAGATATCGAATTCACAAAAACAACGTCTGCTAATTTAAACTGAAATAATTAAACCTGAGTATTTAAAATTGTCTAAATTAGTTGGTTGATTGTTGTTTAAAATAAAAAAGGGTATAATTCAAAAGGTATTTAGATTGAGATGAGAAAATCTAGGGATTTCGAGTTTGCAATCAACTTGCTATGAAAATAGTATGTTTGTTTATTCAATTATTTGTTTGCTTTGGATATTTGGTGTTCTATTGTGGTATTAAAGATCAATTTCTTTGTTTAATATCGTAACTAGAATAATTAGGACTTAATCTCGTATCAAATCTTCATTAATCTAGAACCTAAGGCTCGTCAATTGTAAAACTACACTAAAACATCATATGTCGCAATTAAGTACTTAGTAAAATGTTTTGGTGCAATTCAACATAACCCTCTGAGTAATTAATCTCCTTCATTCAAATTTCATTCCGTACTTAGTGTTTCTTTTGATATAAGACTCAGTTTTAAGTTTCACAACTTGTTTCTAAATCTTAAAAAACTACTATAACAACTATAATAACATGCATAACATCAAATAAGTATGCATAGTAAATCAACTAACAAGCATAACAATAGAAAAATGAAGTTTAACATGCATAACAACTAACATGCATAACAATTAGAATAAGTAAGTATGCATAATAAATCAAATAACATGCATAAAAACTAGAATATATGCACGACAATCGAATTAGTATGCAGGCGTTTTTCAATTAACATGCATATCCAAATAAGTATGCATAATAAATCAACTAACATGCATGACAACTGAAATAACATGCATGACAACCAAATTAGTATGCATGCATTTTCAATTAACATGCATAACCAAAATAAGTATGCATAGTAAAATCAATCAATATGCATGACAACTAGAATAACATTTGGATGTATTTCATTATAAGAGATTCCAGTAAACATCTACCATTTATAATTCAAAAATTCTATTATGAAAATTTTGTTGCAATATTTGTTCTCCTACTGCCGCTTGAGTCCATTTTTTAATATTGAAAATTTAAAAAATAAATTATATATAGAAAGAAAGATTGCTCTGGAAATTCGGAAAAATGTCAGAGTTGGAACACCGATCTTCTGAAAAAAAAACCAAAATGACCGATATTGCCAACATCGTCCACTACAAGCTTTAATTTCATACGCAAACAAAAGATTTTAATAATTAAGACGATATTGTTTATTAATAAGAAAATTTTAATAATTTAACTCTAGTTGGATTATATTTTGGTAATTTTGTAACAACTTCGACTACGCTCGTCACGACTGCAATTATTTTTTTTGGCATCGCAAATCGTGAAGTTGTAGATATTCGAGTCTACTTCCATCTCGTCGAGTCTAATTTGTGATCGGAGAAACGAACAATATCTACAACTTAGACTCGACGAGATGGAAGTAATCAATTTTGAATATGGAGGCATAAGTTGAAGATGGAGGCAAATTTGAGATGCACATTCCTCCGACCGTAATCAAACTAAACGTGATGAAAGTACACCCGAGTATCTACAGCTCGATGGCTTGCGAAGATAAAAAAAAACTAATTAAAGTCTAGACGAACGTAGTCGAAGTTTCTAGAAAAATACTAATCATACTTAATATTTTTTATAACAATTTCGACTACGCTCGTCAGGACTGTAATTAGTTTTTTTTTACCATAGCAAGCCATCGAGCTATAGATATTCAAGTCTACTTTCATCGCGTCGAGTGTGATTTGTGATCGGAGAAACGAGCGATTCAAAATTAATTTTGACGCAAACTCGTGATGAAAAATATTAATTAAGACATAAGTTCAAGATGGAGTCAAATTTGAAATGCACATTCCTCTGATCGCAAATCGGACCCGACAAGATGGAAGTAGACTCGAATACGTACAACTCAATGGCTTGCAACGACAAAAAACTAATTACAGTATTGACGAGCGTAGTCGAAGTTGTTATAAAGTAAGTATTAAGTACGATTAGTATTTTTTTCTACAAACATCGGCTACACTCATCGGAATTGTAATTAGTTTTTTTAACATCGCATGCCATTGAGATTTAGACATTCGAGTGTACTTCCATCATGTCGAGTTTGATTTGCGATCTGATTAATGTGTATCACAAATTTCACTTCATTTTTCAACTTATGCCTTAATTAGTAATTTTTTATGACGACTTAACGTCAAATTAATTTTGAATCACTTGTTTCTCGGATCATAATTCAAACACTACACAATGGAAGTAGACTCGAATATCTATAGCTTGATGGTTTGCGATGATAAAAAATACTAATTACAGTCCCAACTAGCACTACCGAAGTTGTTAAAAAAATGACCTAAATATAATCAATAATTGAATAATTTATATTTTTTTATAATAAAAAATTGATTGTACAAAAGCATACAAATTGAAAAAAATGAAGGTTTAATTGGCGGGATTAGCAACACCATTCATTTGCCTTTTTTTTTCTTTTCATCGGTATTTTCAACTTCGTCTTTTTCAAAAAGTTTGTATTGTCAACTCCGACATTTCTATTTTTCGAACTTTCAATATTTTTTTCTATTTATAATTTCTTTATTAAATTTCTAATATTTAAAAAAAAAACGGGCCACTTGTGTGTGGATTTTCTGTTGATTTATTTGACTAATGGTGCCATAAAATTTGTAGTATTAAATAATTAGGACACAAACTGCATGCATGAGATCTCCTAGTTGCTTCTCTTGGGGCATGATTGGATGATCAAAAGGCATCTGCCTCTCCATTCCCTAGACACTGGGTCTCTCTCTCGTTTCCCGAGGTGTTGTGTTGTACCTCGATTCTTGCGCTCTGTACAAAAAGACAGAGAGAGCCATGTATCAATGTATCATACGCACCTAAGAGGTCCCCCAAAATAAGGAAAAAGGAGGAGACTAAATCCTGAATCCTCTATTGTTTGATGTGTTGACGTGTCGATGGTTGCTGAAATCTGATAACAACAAAACTTTGCGTAAAACATTTTTCTTTATAAGAAAACATGGCATTGAACTGTACGAGAAAAATAGACTCGGAGTGCATTTGACAAAAAAAATGTACTATAATAAGAGTAGAATATTATTCTGAAGAAGTGATAGAAAATGGTACTCTTCATTATTTATGAGCGAATATGTTGCTTGAATAGTTAATTAAATTGATAAAAATATTCATCATTATGATAATAAAAATAATGATAGAATAATAATAATAATATATTGATAAAATAAGAGAAAAATTTAGGTACATCTAAATATGTCTTTCTAAGTACTTCATTCAATTTGTACCGTTTGATTGTATTGACACTCGCATTATATATTTTAATCAAATAATACGAATTGAGTGAAGTACCTAGAGATCATCTATCTAGGTGTACCTAAGTTTTTCCTTGAAAATAATAACAACAACAATAACAATGATAATATAAATTAGCCAATCAATGAATGGAGTACTATGAAGCAAAAGGACGAGCGAAGAAAACGACGACAGAAGAAACAAAGCACCCAACCAACGAAAATACCATCAAATCGAGCGTCGACGAGGCTAGGAGGACAACAATGGAGAGCAAAAGGACGACAATGAAGAGTAGCAGAGCAGCGCAAGAGGTTACATGGAGGGAAAGAGAGGAAAACCATATGGCAATGCAGAGTTCAATATTTGCAAGGTCAAGGCATTAATGGAGTAGCTCGTGATGTGATCGGTGAAGAAGAAGAATGGACATGTGTCGTCAGGAGATGGCGCTCTAGGGCACAAGCAAGATGTCAGGAACATGTGTCGTCAGGATGGACATGGGTGATGCATCAATGCCATTTGGGTGTTAAATTGAGTGATGCATCAGTGTCATTTGGGTATAGAAGAGAAATTAAAAAATGGAGGATCAATGGTGTCAAAGATCTTTTATCAACTAGAAAAATAAAAAGAGGAATTTCATTTCAATTTGTTTGATTTTCTAATCTTTTTCTATAAATAGTAATATGCTACAATGCATTTATCTGTTTCTGTTACATCTCGCTAATTACTGACATGGAATAATAATGTAATCTAACTAGACATGTACACATTTTTATTTATGTCATGAATTATTAATTATTTTACTAGTGAATGATCATACTTTTGATGTATTGCATGGTCTGAATGTATAATTAATCATGGTTGATCGATTAATGTGGATGACATGATATGTATGTGTTGTTAATTGTTGCGTACACAATAAAGTATATATATATATGCTAATAAACAAACGTGGTATATTATTTAGTGAATTAATTTTGGCGAGCTAGCAATTAAAAAGGAGCAAGCCACGTAAGCAGTAAAAACATTCTACGACGGATATAACCGAAGAAAATGTGTAATTTATAGTACATATTGCACCGAGTATCAAGTCATATCAAGTCATATCAAGTAATATCAAGTCATAAAGGCGCTGACAAGTTAAAAATATTAAATGTTTCACTTCAGGTATTAAATAATATGAAGTGGTGTAGATTGGCTGAACAAAAGTGAAGTGCACCTCTTATCTCTGCGACAAATTTTAGCTTATCAGTTGCAACTCCAGTATTTACAATAGAAGATAACCGCTGTATAAGTCTTAGAAGATCCGATGTGGAAGACATTTTTTTTTTCTCATAGTGAATTGATTTGCCTCTGCAAGGAAGGAATTACACTTGGAGTAAGACCAGAGAAAACCCTGCCCTTGTCTGACGATAGAATTTTCATTTTGTCAAGTTGGACACAGATACTTCCATACAACATACATGAAGCAATGGTTGATGTAACCTACGATCATTGTCCTTTAATGTGCACAGATACATCTACGATAATAGCTTCCAATATATTCATATTTGAGGCTTACCAGCTCAAAATGGACGATTTTAATAAGATGGTATCTAACTACTGGCAGACTGCACCCACAACATAAAATTTGCAACATTTACATGATAAATTGCATGATGAAGAGACTGTAATGGTAACTTAATTAGGCCAATAAAAAGCTAATTGTGAAACAACAATCGCATGGCTCGCGGTGCAATCTAAACAAAGAAGGCTGAACCATATAGAAGAACTGACTCTGTATCTACTAAATTAGCGATACCAGACTATTGCAGTAAAGGAGGAAACCAAGTGGAGGCAACACGCCAAAAGACGATGTGTGTAGAAGGAAAGACCAAAATACAATATTTTTCACCTAATGGCTTTTGCTCAAAAGTGTGGCAACATGATACATGCATGCTTTAGAGATTGATGTGCAGACACACGACTGTCATCATGAAAACGTTATGGTTTTATTTGATTATTTCTGCTCATTCATGGGAATTCAGGAAGGATGCACAATGCAATTTAACTTCCACGACCTATACGAACAACACAGTTTCTCTGCTGTAGTCACAAATCCAATCACTCAAGAAAAAATCCACGTTATAAAAGCTTGGCCTAATAACAAGTCTCTTGGATCGAATGGTTTTACTGTCAAATTTTATAAATGCTTCAAAGATCTGCTCATGCCAGATTTGTTGATGGTTTTTACCTTTGTCATTAACAACCATGAAGTCATGATATGTTTGTTAAGAGTTGATCCAAAATAGATTTGTATATTTAGAATTCAGTTTTAGTTGTAGCAGCATGTTTCGTAATTAGTGGGTTGTGGCTTTTGAATTTAGTTTCTAAATAAGTTGACTGGTGATTGAAATAGGATAGCTAGTAATAGATTTTGTCTAAGTATAGACTTTTGTATTAGTTATAAGTAACAGCTTCTCCTGTAATGAATGTGTGCAAGTAGAAAGCGTGTATTACAAGTTTAAGTGAATGAAAAGGTTTTCTAGTTTGAGTGAGCAAGTTCTGTGTTTTTTGTATCCAACAACAGGATTTATTTCCAACAAATTGGTATCAGAGCCAAAGGTTAGGATTTATTTCCAACAATTACGAGTTTTGGAGCATCAAGATGAAAACCTTGTTCAAGTCGTATGGTTTATGGGAGTTTGTCGAAGATGGTCGGATAATTTCAGCAGATGATCAAAAGAAAGATGCAAAGACGCTATTCTTTATTCAGCAAGCCGTACACGAATCAATTTTTGCGAAGATTGCAGCAGCAGAGAAAGCAAAGGAAGCTTGGACTATTCTGAAAACTGCATTTCATGGAAGTTCTAAGGTGATTGCCATCAAGTTGCAGGGCTTGAGACGAGAGTTTGAGACATTGAACATGAATCAAGGCGAGTCAGTTCAATTGTTTCTCACGCGAGTTACAACAATCGTCAACCAAATTCGAGCATATGGAGACAACATTTCGGAGCAAATTGTGGTGTCAAAAGTGTTGAGAAGCTTAACACACAAATTTGATCATGTGGTGGCAGCGATTGAAGAGTCAAAAGACCTCTCAACCTACACCTTTGATGAGCTAATGGGATCATTGCAGACCCATGAAGCACGAATGTTTAGATTTGAGGAAAATGGTGATGAAAAGGCATTTTACACGAAGGGGGAGAGTTCAAGAGGAGGTAGAGGCAATGTTCAATGTTATTATTGCAACAAGTTTGGGCATTATCAATCAAATTGCTACAAAAAACGAAGAGAAGAAGGTCAAGGCGTGGAGTGCTATTATTGTCACAAGTTTGGTCATGTGCAAGCCAATTGTTACAAGAAGAAAAGAGAGGAAGGACATGCAAGTTATGTTGAAGAGAATGATGATCAACCACGGTTGTTTATGGTGAAAACTGATGTGAGTCAAACCTTTGGTGTGGCAACAAAAGAAAATTCATTGGAGGTCTTTAAACCTGTTTATGGTGATGATATAAGATGGGGTTATGTACCTGCAAGTGCTACCCTAAGCATGGTACATGAGATTGTTAGTAGCAAGTATTCGGGCTTGAAGAACTTTCTGATAAAATACCGTGACAAGGAGGGTGATTTGGTAACCATCACAACAACTGAGGAATTGAAGTTGGTTGAAGAGTCGGTTGATCCTCAAAGATCAGTTCGTTTATATATTTCAGAAGGTGTGTATCGTGAGGTGGCTGAAGATATAGTCACGTGCGAAGGGACACAAGAAAATTTTGAAGTTGTGCAAGGAGAGTTTCATGTTCCTAACAGAGAGGCTGTCATGGCGAGTATTGGCAGTGAGAATGAGCATGTGAAGTGTGTAGAGTGCTCCGAGAGAGTAAAGAACGTGTCGGAACTGATAGGGCTGGAACCGGTAAGACTGAATGGAGATGTAGCTGTTGTTCAGTGTGAAGATAATGATTCTTACTTGACTCACGAAGTTGTCAAGCAAGGTGATGATAATGAAGAAATTGATTCAGTTAATGATGACTTGTTAGAGGTCACAGCAGAAAGAAGTATTTTAGAAATAAAAGGTGCAACAGTAGTGGGTACTAGCAAGATCTGTTCACCATAATGGAATTGCAACCAGAAAAAGAAAAGATTGAAATTGAAAGGTGTCAAGAAGTGAAAGATGAACCAGCAAACTTGAAGTTAGCAATTTTGAATCAAGGGGGAGTGTTAAGAGTTGATCCAAAATAGATTTGTATATTTAGAATTCAGTTTTAGTTGTAGCAGCATGTTTCGTAATTAGTGGGTTGTGGCTTCTGGATTTAGTTTCTAAATAAGTTGGCTGGTGATTGAAATAGGATAGCTAGTAATAGATTTTGCCTAAGTATAGACTTTTGTATTAGTTATAAGTAACAGCTTCTCCTATAATGAATGTGTGCAAGTAGAAAGCGTGTATTACAAGTTTAAGTGAATGAAAAGGTTTTCTAGTTTGAGTGAGCAAGTTCTGTGTTTTTTGTGCAAATATACTTTAAAGTGATGGCTACGAGATTACAATTATTCATGGAAATACTTAAGCAACACTCACAAACTGGTTTCATTAAAGGGAGAAACATACACGATGAATTTTATTACGGTCAACGACTAGTACACCAAGCTAACAGACATAAAGCTTTCAACACAGTTGGATGGGAATTCTTACTTTCTTGCAAGCACTTGACACTCAAAGGTCGGTCTCAAGTTTTATTGAACTCGGTCGTTGGAAGACAAATAAGACTGAAAAAAATGGGTGAGGCAGAGTGATCTACTCTCATCATATTTATGATGCATCTTCCTCTCCTTGGATATAAGCAATAGCAAATGCCACAAAATCCTATAGCATCATAAATTGTAATTTATGCGCCTCAATCGGCAAATTACCTTTGCGAAGCCCTCGTCGTATGACCAATATTGTCACTTTATCATCATAATCTTTTCTCCCATGTGTTGCTTTCAAAAATCGATCAATGTATCGCCTCGTGGGTTTGCCTTTTCTTGTTGTATGCTCAGGGGACAATCACAAGATTTTTCGAGCTTTTTGCTGCCCCAAAAATGACTCAAAAGACCCTTGTTAACTGCTCAAAGGTTGCAATCGAGATGATAAGGAGGAGTACCAATTAATGAGACTAAGAGTACAAACACAATTGATCACAGACAAGCGCCACAAAAGATCCAATCGAAGACAACAAGTTAGTTAGGAAGTTAGTTGATACAGTGTTTTCAAAGCTCAGCAAGTGACCATGAAGACCAGTGAAAGAAGGAGGTTCCACTCGAGTTGTAATGGCAACAATAAAAGAATTGAACTCAGGTGGAAGGCCATTGAGAACTGCTAACACAAGATCTTCCTCTAGAACAGGAGATCCAATGAAAGCAAGCTCGTCTGCAATTGTTCTTATT
This sequence comes from Eleocharis quinqueflora, assembly GCA_964058865.1. Lineage (NCBI taxonomy): Eukaryota > Viridiplantae > Streptophyta > Magnoliopsida > Poales > Cyperaceae > Eleocharis > Eleocharis quinqueflora. The sequence continues at coordinate 15,628 of CAXKVX010004159.1, forward strand.
TTCTGAAGGAACTCGGTGCAAGAAAGAGAACCTTTAGAAATTGATTGCAATTGATGACGAAGATCTGTGTATCGAGCTCGAGATGTGGAAGAGAAAGTGCGAATCAGTGTTGACCACAGCTCACTGGTAGTGGAGCAAGATACAAATTGTGCCATTACTGCTTCAGAGAGTGTAGATCTGACCCATCCAAGAAGCACCTGATCTTGGTGAATCCATGAGAGAAACTCAGGATTAGGGGCAGTGTTACCATCTGAGGTTATTGTGGCGGAAGGAGGTGGATTGTCGATGAATTGACTGAGTTTGTAGCCTCGAATCAGTGGAAGAACTTGCGATTTCCATGTGAGGAAGTTCGCTTGAGAAAGCTTGACAAATACAGGAATCGGGATGGTGGTGATTGGATCTGATAATGTGGAAGAGGATATGATAGTTGTTTGAGCTGAAGAGCTCGAATTGTGTAGATCAGCCATGACATTAGCCTATTTGGTTCTGATACCATAAAGAGATTCAGAAAGGAGAGAGAGAAAGGAAGAAGATAAAGTTCTGTATGAATTTGTTTTCTATTTTCTTACTTGAATCAATTACGTGTACAAGGTATTTATAGGGAAATAGTCAGAGATACAACGTTTCAGTTGTATTGAAAACACTGTATCAACTAACTTCCTAACTAACTTGTTGTCTTCGATTGGATCTTCTGTGGCGCCTGTCTGTGATCAATTGTGTTTGTACTCTTAGTCTCATTACCAATTCCATGCTGATTCTTCCAAACATGTTGGAAAGAGTCGATACATGACAAAATTATCATAACCCATTAGCTGGAGATGCTCCCTAAATTCAATGAGGAAAGCTTCCGAATCGACAAATGTCGAGCGTGGTGACCCGAAAGTGCCCAAGCTGAGGATATCAACGGTAGACGAGTTAGTAGTAACGTATAATCGAGGAACAAAGGACCATCGGATAACATGTCATTTGTTGTTGGGAGGGGCTTATTGTACGTGTTGTTCCAACAATGCACACAATTTATGTCAGATTTGCTCTTCAAAGAAGGGTGGAGATCCCAAGAGGGGAATTTTGGTGACAATAGGTCGTGGTCCCATATTGTTCGTATATAATGCTGGACAAGTTAGCACATGTTGTACCGTATTAGAGATGCTCGACATCCCATATGGTTGAGAGTAAGTAGAAAATAGTGGTTGGTAATTAGGTTGAAAATAGTAAGTAGACAATAGGGGGGATAAGTGCTATTGTAATGTTGAAATATATTTGCAGCTGGAGTGTAGTGTGCTGGGTAGACTGGAGTTGAATGGGATTGCTCGGGAACAGGCTGTCCTGGAAGAGATTGTGTTTGAACTCCCGAGTTGAGAGGGATCGGTCGAGTTGGTTGTTCTGGTGCTTGCGAGATTATAATGTGCGGGGCATGAGAACATTGGTTGGTACCAAGAGTAGAGAAGATGAATGGATATCAAGAATTTGAGATATGAGGGGGAATTCCGAGAGATTGGTGGAGGGGCTCAAAATGACCCAGGATAGAGGAGGTACTGAGGGAAAATAACGTGCTACTTCGGCTATTGGGAGAGATGAAATTGATAGAACTTGATTAATCCAAGATCTTCTAAAGAGCCTCAAATCTGAAAATTAAATTACCTCGGTCCATTGCCTTTGATCTTCCGGAGAGACACAACCATCGTTGATCACCCGAAAGCCTTTAGTCTCCGAATAATCCCGCTCAAGTCCGATGGAGAGAGCGAAAGATGCAACAACGACAACGTCTTTTGCGCAAAAGAAATACCCGACTTGCAAGTTCTGAACTAAAAAACTTTATACACTTTGTTCTCCTTTTTCTCTCTGGAATTACTCAAATATTTTTCCTTTGTTTATGCGAAGCAACCAGAGAGAGCAAGCTCACATGGTGCCTTTATATTTGATTAAATAGGTGCAAAGATAATGCCTGTATTTGAAACCGAATTGCGCTATTAAACTTGAAGAGAGAGAGAACGATCACTATTAATGAATTAGACCCTTGATGATTTATTCAAATGGTGCATCTGTACAGATCAAACGGCACGTCTGTACAGATCACCGAATTAATGGTGCACAGGTACATTGAATTCACATGAATTTGAATTATGATGAATGGATCCACTTTAAATTAATTTATGTGCCTGCCACTGATCTTTTCTCTACATTATTTGATAATTATTTAATTAATTTAATTAATTAATTAATCATCTCCTTAATGAACATAAAAAATCATTTTCTTATTGAATCATTAACGGGTCTAAAATCAGAACTTGCTCATATCGGATATTCCCTCATTTGAAGAATATTGTCGTATTAAATTGTGTTCTCTAGGGACCAATAGCATAATTGTATTATTCGGATAACTTTCTATAATTTAGACCATCACTAAATAATAAAGTTATTAATACGCATTCTACACATTAAAGACCTCACTTCTCATGACACATATTGAATTCGTAAATAATGTATAATTTGATCACTTCATAACGGGTCTAATTTTATAATTGACAGTTCATTATTCAATATATATTTATATCACATATAAGTCCATATATTATTGTAATTAATTAAATTAATTCCAACAAGAAATTCCTTGTCCGAGATAGAGATCAGGGGTACCAGTTTTCTGGGAAGAAAATGAATCAAATATCGAGGGAAGGGGAAGATCCTGCGCGACACCGAAATCTTGAGGTATCCGAGGCTTACTACTATTTGTTTAGGCCGTAAAGGCCTAAGGTGAGGGTTCAACATGAGCAATAATGAGTGATTTCTTAAAATTCAGCTAGAGACGAAAGTACCAATGATCCTGACTCTAAGAAATCGAGACGAGAAGATAAATGCGTACTAGAGTATGAGATAAAAGACCAAAATGAAATAAGTGGCTAGCCTAAGCAAAATGATTTCGACTCCTCCTTTGATGGCATGGGTCATATATTTATAACCTAATAGGCTCAACGAAAACGTATTAGCTTCTTCATACGAGTCATTTGTGAGCCGGTTGACTCTATTGGGCCTGTACAGATTGATTGTAATGAGGTCCTATCAAATAATAATAATAATAATAATAATATCATTATCATTGCCATCTTAAAAATAATATTGATCTCAATCACAAAATTATACTAAAAATAATATAAAATATTAATAATAAAAATAATATAAAATATTTATTTTAAATAATATGAAATAATAATAAATAATTATATAGAAATAATAATAATAATAAAAAATATTGTTTAAAATTATCTTATAGAAATAATATTTATAATGAAATATAATGATAAATATGTATATTTGACTAATATATTTTTATAAAATAGTAAATATAATATGCATAATAAGAAAAACATGAAGTAATAATAATAATTATAATTATTATTAATTTATCATATTATAATAATAATTATTATATTATTATTAGATAATTACATAATAATATAATAATTTGAATTGCTTGTCTCACGGAGACATAACTTGAGTAAATAACTTATACCACCTATCACCTATCTAGACTCGATAAATTATGGAGGCATAAATTTTCTTATGTCTACTTATGACGCCCTAGTTTATTTATATTTGACAACTTATGTGAGGAATAATGAGTTTATTCCTTACTATGTCACAATCAAACATGGAGAATGATTTGATCCCAAAGTTTGAATCCATAATCAATGGGGTACCCTTAATGCGGAATAGTCATCCAATGATTTATATTACATCGAGATTCGCACAAACAAATCTCGATTTAATTTTAATCATAGAATGATTATTCCGTATTACAAAATACTCTACCGGATGTGAATTCAGTTTCAAAGAGTTGTACACAAAAATTTGGCGATAGATTCGGCTGCCTAACATTACTTTGATTGCCTACTAGCTGTTACTAGAACAAATAAAAAATCCATTTCTCATGTATAGTCAACAACAGAACTAGTGGGGGCCTAGGGGTGGCCCCGGCCTCCCCTTTGGTCAAGAAAAATTTGAACCCTTCATTTAATTTTCTAATTAAATTTAATTAAATGGTAAGATTTTAGTTAAATTTTAGATTAAAATTGAAAAAATTATTAAAAATTTGTGTAATTTGATCAAACTTAAATTTTTATATCTTTATAACATTAAAATTAAATTATACTTGCAAATCGATCTCTTATAATTCGGTGTTGATTCTGCCATTGTCTGTAGTTGTATACACTGTTACATAATGACATGTAAAATCTATGTATAGTTGCATAAACAACTTCCAAGTTCTTTATAGTAATTGGCATATAAATGATACAAATATTTGTACAATTGTACCGAATAAAATATGTATCAGAGGCTTCTGTAGGTGGGCCCTCCACCTATTCCATCAAAATTTTATCTCTACCTGGAAAGACGAAGTAATCATCCAAGATATTATGTCCTTCTGTGTCCCTATTTTCTCTCTCACCTGTGGTTGAAACTTGAAAGAGCACAGTGGACATGTGCACTGTGGCAATGAAATTTGGAGGGACATCACTGGAATTAAGCCTCTTAGCCAAATGGAAATTAATGCCATTTGGAGTTTACTTTTGGGGGTTTTAATGTTTTATAGAGATTTCATCATTACATGATGCCTTGAGATAGATACGGATTGACACTTTTTTTTTGGTTGGTTCGTAGTATTTAAGAATTGTGGTCATAATACGGTTATGAGGTCATGAAACAGAGTTGTTACAGAAAGGACAAGCTCCTTTAACAAATTAATTTCCCGTTTCTATTTAGGCATAAACTATGGTGAAGATCATTTAATGATTCTTGTTTTGTTTCTGCAATTTGCATGTATTTATTTGGAATTTTTGCATAAAGAATTAGAGAAATAACATTTTTTTTACAGATAGGACAAACTGTTCCTAAAAACTATCACAGAAGATCAATGACTCATCTAATATTTACGTCCCTAAATTTTTTAAAAGCGCAAGTATTACTTCGCCTCCAAAGTATAAACTTTATACTGAAATCTTAAGAGAAATACACGAAAATTGAAAATTTTAGAGACGCAAGTAATACTTACGTTCTTAACT
>CAXKVX010004160.1:0-10930 GCA_964058865.1 Eleocharis quinqueflora
TGCATGCAAAGGTCCAATAAAGCTCCAACATGCCATAAAACTCAGCTACACATGTCATTCATCTTCCAAAGCACCTTTCAGTTGTCGGTTTTACTTGGTCAACTGTACAAACCAAGGGACGACTGTTTGGGAGCACCCAGGACAATCCCGCAACCATGTTCATCAGTTGTTTTGCCAGGTTAGATGAACTCAACCCAGGTTACGACATTTCTGGCACTTCGCAACTAGCCATATATGGAATCTACCTAACTCTCAATGATTGGAAGTGAGAATTGGATGTGTACGTGATTTTGTGGATTCTCACAAGTCACTCCGCTAGGCACTTTGCGTGCTTTGGTAGACTCACTATACTCTCAAGATCACTCTCAACTGGTGTTCGGTGTGTGTAAGGTAAGTTTCACCATTCTCATTGTTTTGACGCAAGCGCCAGGCACAACGAGTAGTCTTTTGTTCTAATCCCTCCAAGATCACACGAGGTGAACTCTTCTTTGGGCATGGGTGCTTTTTCTTGGATATAACACCAAACACTAGGGATTTAGCAGCTAAGGCAGGGTTCCCTTGTGACCCAATGGAACCTGTAAGGGACAGGCACCGAACCCTGTCCATTCTAATTATTGCAGGTCGGAATGGACAACACCTGCCTTTCTTGCGGAACTTGGATAATTCATTTAAGGTGGGTGAAAATGTGTATCAGTGCACATATATGCGGAATCTCACATCCCTCCAATGATTTGTGCCTTAGGCATTTAGTGGATCTCACATTTCACTCATTGTTCCACTCAGTTGGTGTGTGTGTTGGTAAGTTTCACCAAGGTAAGGTTTCCCCATTCAGATAAGGTTAAACAACACATACCAGATAAGGCAGGAAACTGCTCCAAATGTCAAGGAAATGAACCTACAAGTCAGAATAGAGGCACAACACAACAATTGCAATAATATGCCCTTGATTGCAGTTATTTGGACCAATAAGGCTCAAGTTTATACCAAAAGACCCGGTTTTACCCTAAAGAATATATGTGTGAAATACACACATCAAATCTCCCCATGCTTAAACCTTTGCTTGTCCTCAAGCAAATCAATTACAAACCGGACTTTGGTATGAACTTGGAAAAAGGTAAAGAGATAGAAATACTGCCTGAATTTGGTCTTCTCGGAATAATTACCAGGGTTTCATGCACTTCATGTCATGCTACAGGTGCTGTTTGGGGGTCTCACTACGTCGTATGAGGTTCTGGTTCACCCTGCTGGTCGCAGGTACCTCCTGCTGGGCGCAGGTACCTCCTGCTGGGGCGCAGGAAAACCAAAAACAGGCAGTTGGAGCCCCAATTTCACAGATTAACTTGTTTTCTCTTCCTGAAACATTCAAAAACACTAACACCAAGTGCACACATAAGATGGAACAAACAAAAAGAAATTAAAGAAAGAAACAAAAGAAAACTAACTTTGTACAACTAATTTTTTTGTGTTTTGTTGGTTTTTCCATTTTTTTTTTTTTTTTCTGTATATACAATGCAAATACCCAAGTAAATATGCATGATGCAAACAACTAAACTACAGATAAACACTCAGGTTTGTACAAACTCCCTCCCCACGCTGAACCATGCATTGCCCTCAATGCACAGCTCCATAAATACTGAAAATAAAAGAAAGGGAACAGATACAACCTGAGTGAAGATGCCAGCGGGGCTGCTGGCGGTGCTATCTCATCCCTGCGAGGTGCTATGGTCAGCTGGACCCCTCCTGCGCCTCCTCCTCTCATGTCTCTCCTCTCTCGCTGCAGCTCCTAACTCCAAGTCAGCAACTCTGGTGGTCAACTCATGCAGGGAGTAGGAGTATGCCCGCTGGTCAGTACGCATATCAAGAAGGGTCCGATGTGTAGTACGTCCCTGATTCTGCACCTCAAGTAGGGTCTGGTGGTGGGAACGCTGATCGGTGCGTATGTCAGTGAGCATAATGTGCATCTGTGGCCACCCAAACTCACCGGGCATGCCCTGTGGGTGCTCATCCGGGTCAGGAAAATATGTATGTGAGGGTCCCGCATGATGGAAAACGTGGGATGGGCTTGCATAAGCACCTGCCGGGACCTGCACATGGATGAAAGTGGGCGTAGCCTCATCGGATACATACTCCTCCATACGCCAAGACCTATCATTGTAAGGATCGAGGGAATGTGAAAGAGGAAGAGTGAAAGAACCACGAGATGTCCGCCAGGTGAGTCTCGGCCCCTCGGGAGTAGGAGTAATGGTGAGCCACTGATAGGCGCTGAGCTTCCCGAGGTCCACAGTAATGGGAGGAGCAATCCGATGTCTAGTCTCAATGTCAACCTGCAGGTAAGAGGCAATGCAGGTAATATATGACCCGCAGGTAATCTGCCCGGTGGTCCTACCGTGAGCTCGGATGGATATCCAGTGTCGCACCATCAGCATCATCAGATCGGGCCTCTTGAATCTATCTCTTCGGTGTCTCAGCATAGTCGCGAGGAGTCGTAGATCATCATGTGTGGGCCGGAGGGAGGACTCGCCGCGCGCGAAAACAGTAAATGATAGAGTCCTGCACAAGAAACGGAGAGATGGGTGAATAATCATATTGACCCGAAGGTCATTAGTTGCAGAAGCACCCAACTCCTGCCCAGTAATTCGGTACCAAAAATCAGCTCTACCTGTTGGCAGGTGCTCTCCCTCCTCTGTTTCAGGACCATAACCAATGTATTCAGTTTCAGGTTCAGGGAAACCAAACCATCCCCTCATGACACTAAGGTAGACCTCATAATACTCACCCATCATAAGAAAACTAATATAGGGTTCATCATCTTCGGGCTCATAAAGAGTGACCGAAGCTAAGAAATCATGGGTGAGCTCGGTAAAAGCAACATGGTCACGAGCGATATCCCAGAATCGCTGTCCTAAACCCACACGCCTAGTCAACACATCAAAATCCTCATTGATACCCAATTGATCAACCACAGAAAGATCAATAATGGGGGAAGAAATAACCGACTTAACACGGATACGCTCAATATGGTCGACATAATTCCTTTCTTCTTGTGTCATACGGTGGGACCGAGAGGTCTCACGACCTGACCGTGTGCGTGGCATGGTTGGTTTACACAATTGGGTTGGTACTGAGGCTGGTATCAAAGAATAAACACAGTAATTGGACCAATTTCCACCAACCACAGTTCAATTTACCCAATTACAGCACCAATTACAGTTCTAAACAACAATCCGTGGATAAAATAAAGATTAAGGAAAGAAATCACCGGATCGAAGCAGAAATTGCCAAAATTGAGCAAACCAGCGGCAGGCAGGGGTACCAGCGGCGGCGCAGGGTGATCAAACGGCGGCGCAGGGGGATGGCCTCTGTGTTGGCCCTCGGTTCTGACAGCAGCAGCAAAGGTAGACGCAGAGAAACCCAGCGGCGGCGCAGGGTTCTTCAACGGCGGCGCAGGGAGGTCTTGGCTGTTGCTCTTCGAAGGTGGTTTGCAAACTGACCAGCGGTGGCGCAGGGCCGTCGACCGGGGCGCAGGAGCTTCGTGCGGCGCGCAGGGTACTTCAACGGCGGCGCAGGGTTGAAAAATTGAAGAGAAAATTTAAGAAAAATGAGAAGGGGAAGAAGAGAGAAAGAAAGAAAGAAGGGGGTTCGGGTAAGAAGAGAGAGAGAGAGAAAAGGCAGGGGAGAGGAAGTAAGGGGAAAGAAGAGAGGAGAAAAAGAGGAAAAGAAAGGAAAAATGAGGGGAAACTAAGGAAAAAGAAATATGCAGATGCTAAATGCTAAAAAGAAAGAAAATATGCAAATGCAAAAAAAAAAAAAAAAAAAAAAAAAAAATATGCAAATGTTGAAGCAAATATTGAATATTTACAGTTATTTACAGTTTTTATGTTACCCTCCCCATGCTTACCTTTGCACCATCCTCGGTGCCCAAATTCGAAAGTAAAGTAAGAGAAAAGGTAAGGGGAAGGGATACTCCCTCAACGTAGATACGGTTCAGCCCATGGGCACCACGGGCTCGGAGGTATCCTTGTTTCTGCCCACCAACTAGCATCCACACGCCAAGAGTTTGGTTGCGCGATTGGACGACCCCACCATTTAGGATCCACTTTCATACGGGGTGTTCGTCGGGGTGCAGTTGGGCGAGCGTCTTGTGTTGGAGACTTGTTTATAGTTCGAGTCGCCTTCTTCTTCTGTTTACGGATATCCCTCTTGATTTCCGCAAGTGTGATCGTCAAGTCAACGTCGTTGATAGGCTCAGAAGTCATGCGGGGGGTCCTCCTAACTGTAGCTTTCCAAGGCATCTTGATGCTTGGCTTAGGAACAGCTAAAACGTAGAAAATTACCCTCTGGTTGGTACCCAACTGGTGGTTGATGGATGTCTGCCACCAGGTTATTACTGCGCAGGCTGGGCAGGAAAAGGAAAGAAGGAGAAACAAGCAGAATTTTGGTTGCAAAATGAAAATTTATGATAAAGAGAATGAGGGAAGGTGGGGTAAGAATATAGAACCAGATGGAGGCAAATAAGGCAAGTTAATAACCCTTCCAACTCTGTTTCATCAGCTTTCCTTATCTGTCCCGCAGGACTCCACCTTCCATTTCAACCTTACTGGGCCGCAGGCCATCCTGATATGGCCGCAGGACACCTTTACAGGACCGCAGGCCATCCTTACAGGGCCGCAGGGGACCTTTACAGGGCCGCTGGGTCCCCTTACAGGGCGGCAGACAACTCTGTTATGCTGCTGGTTGATCCTTCCGATTCCTGTATATCAAAAATACTAACAAACCTAGCGTACCGCATGAGAGAGAACAGAAAAAAAAAAATAAAATATAAACAAATGAAAGCACAAAATCAAAGAAAAAAGAAAAGAAAGACCAAAAATTTTGTCCCTTGGGTTGCCTCCCAAGCAGCGCTTGTTTACGGTCCCGAGCTTGACCTTATTGCGTCTAAGTTTCTGCTGAGATAGGCTCGAGCAGGTCCAAGTTCAGGCGCTCGTCATGATTTTTGTCGGCAATGTACGTCTTGAGACGCTGACCATTCACCTTGAAGATTCGACCGTCATTGCCCGAAATGTCCACTGCTCCGAAAGGGTAGACCTTCCTCACCGTGAAGGGTCCGGACCATCGAGACTTGAGCTTGCCTGGAAATAGCCTTAACCTAGAATTAAACAAAAGTACAAGGTCACCTTCTTTAAAGTCACGGCGCGAAATGCGCTCGTCATGCACCTTCTTTGTGCGTTCCTTGTAAATTCGGGCATTCTCATAGGCTTGAAGACGCATTTCCTCCAACTCGTGCAAGTCGAGGATACGCTTCTCCCCAGCGGCTTGTAGCTCCATGTTGAGCATGCGTGTGGCCCAGTATGCCTTGTGTTCAATCTCGACGGGCAAGTGGCAGGGCTTCCCGTAGACTAGCATGAACGGGCTCATCCCAAGTGGCGTCTTGAAAGCGGTGCGGTATGCCCAAAGTGCGTCGCTGAGCTTGAAAGCCCAATCCTTCCTTGTCGCCGACACCGTCTTCTCCAAAATAGACTTGATTTGCCTGTTAGACACTTCAACTTGCCCGTTAGTTTGAGGATGATAAGGAGTTGCTACCTTGTGGGTTACCCCATGTCGTTTCAGAAGTTGCTCAAACTGGCGGTTGATGAAGTGTTTGCCCCCGTCACTTATCACAACGCGCGGCACTCCAAAGCGCGGGAAGATCACATCCTTGAAAAGGCGCTTGACAGAGTTACCATCCGCTTTAGCACAAGCTATTGCCTCTACCCATTTTGACACATAGTCCACTGCCACAAGAATGTGCTCATTACCATTTGAAGAGGGAAATGGCCCCATGAAGTCGATTCCCCATACATCAAAAATTTCGACCTCCAGAATGGGCTGTTGTCGCATCTCGCTGCGCCTTGATATGTTTCCGGTTCTTTGGCACTCGTCGCATGATTGCACGAAAGAATGTGCATCCTTGAAGAGGGTTGGCCAAAAGAAACCTGACTGCAAGACTTTGGCGGCAGTTCTTGGTGAAGAAGCGTGCCCTCCGTAAGCAGATGAATGGCAATGGAAAAGAATTGTATGTACCTCCTCTTTCGGCACACAACGCCTAATCATCCCGTCAATGCCGACTTTGAAGAGGAAAGGCTCTTCCCAGATGTAGTGCTTAGCATCAGCTTTGAACTTTTTCCTTTGTTGGTATGTCATGTCTTTCGGAATCACGCCGGCACAATGAAAGTTGGCAAGATCGGCATACCAAGGTACCGGAGGGATTCCAGAGGAGGCAGCAAGAGCTTCCTGCCTGAGCGCAGGTGAAGCCTGCGGGGTAGCAGGGAGCTCCTGCGGGTTAGCAGGGAAGTCCTGCGGGGTGGTAGGGAAGTCATGCGGGGCAGCAGGGTTTTCACAGGCAGTATACAGGGAATAGAGTTGTTCTCCGGGGATTGAGTCATCGATCGGTACACGGTCCTTTTCTTCACCAACCCAATGCAGTCTTGACAAATGGTCAGCCACAGAATTTTCCGACCCCTTCTTATCTCGGATTTCAATGTCAAATTCTTGCAAAAGCAAAACCCAACGAATAAGACGTGGCTTTGCATCCTTTTTGGCGAGAAGATACCTTAGTGCAGCATGGTCGGTGTAGATGATGATCTTAGATCCGACCAGATAAGTGCGAAATTTCTCGAGAGCATACACTACCGCCAAAAGCTCCTTTTCTGTTGTGGTGTAGTTGGCTTGCGCAGAATCAAGGACTTTGCTCGCATAGCAGATGGCAACGGGTTTCTTGTCCTTCTTTTGGCCAAGAACGGCCCCCACAGCATAATCACTTGCGTCGCACATGATCTCGAAGGGTTGAGACCAATCCGGGGGCTGGAGAATCGGGGCAGACATGAGGGCTTCCTTCAACCTGACAAAAGACTTAGCACACTCATCAGAAAAATCAAATTCATTATCTTTTATCAGAAGGTTTGTTAGGGGCTTAGCAATTCGGGCGAAATCTTGAATGAATCGTCGATAGAAGCCGCAATGGCCGAGAAAGCTTCGCACGTCCTTAACAGTTTTAGGCACGCACATTTGCTCGATCACTTCTATCTTCGCCTTATCCACCTCTATGCCTTTTCCAGATACCTTGTGTCCCAAGACTATGCCTTCTTCCACCATGAAGTGGCATTTCTCCCAATTGAGCACCAAGTTAGTCTCCTCGCACCGCTGTAAAACTTTGCACAAATTTTCAAGACAAGAGTTAAAAGAAGTACCAACAACAGAAAAATCATCCATGAAAATTTCAACTTCCTTTTCAATATAGGCAGAGAAAATTCCCATCATTGCCCTTTGGAAAGTGGCCGGCGCATTACACAAACCAAACGGCATCCTACGATAGGCGAAGGTGCCATACGGACATGTGAACGTCGTTTTCTCCATATCTGCAAAGTGAATTGGAATCTGGAAGAAACCGGAGTATCCATCGAGATAGCAGAAATGGGAGTGATTTGCCAAGCGCTCAAGCATTTGATCAACAAACGGCAATGGGAAGTGGTCCTTGCGTGTCGCAGCGTTGAGTTTGCGGTAATCGATACACATCCTCCACCCAGTCGTGGGTCGCATTTGAACCATTTCTCCCTTCTCATTTTGAACAACTGTGTGCCCCCCTTTCTTGGGCACCACATGAATCGGACTCACCCATTTGCTGTCGGAAATAGGAAAAATAACGTCAGCCTCACGCAACTTAAGAATTTCCTTCTTTACCACGTCTTGGAGCACGGGGTTGAGTCGTCTTTGTTGTTGCACCGATGGCTTGTGATCATCCTCCAGATGTATTCGGTGCTCACAAATAGCTGGGCTGAGCCCCTTGATGTCATTAATGGAGTACCCAATGGCCCTCCTGTGAAGTCTCAACTTTTCCAAAAGCTTGTTAGTCTCATTGGGGCTCAAGTGAGCACCCACAATAACAGGAAAAGATTTTTCTTCATCAAGAAACTCATACCTGAGGTTGTCGGGCAGCGGCTTAAGTTCTACCTTTTTAGGGGTGTCAAGTGGCGGAATTCTGCCCTCACCGGGCTCTGGATCAGATGTCTGCGGGGGCGCAGGTCCTTCCTGCTGGGGCGCAGGGCCTTCCTGCTGGGAGGCAGGGGTCACCTGCTGGCTCGCAGGGGACACCTGCAGGTCATCCAAGACCTTCTGCGGGTAGCAGACATCAGCATTGACAGCCGAAACATGCGCCTCTCCATCCGCTGAAACATGAATCATTGTCGCGCAATACGACACTTCCGAGTCCATAACCTCCTGAAATTGAGCTAAAAAGTCAGAATGGTACCTTAGAAGATCGCATTGTCGCTCGAGGAAGCCTTCTTGCACTTCTTGGACCATCTCGTCAATGATGTCTACTTGGTAGCACTCGTCGGGGATGTCGGGATATTTCATCGCTTGATCGACTTGGAATTGCACTTTTTCTCCCCCAACAGTCATGGTAAGCGTGCCTTGGTGTGTGTCAAACACGGTGCGGGCAGTTCTAAGGAAAGGGCGACCGAGGATTATCGGTACCTCCTTATCTTCTTTCATGTCCACAACCACGAAATCACCGGGCACAAAGAATTTTCCAACTTGCACAGGCACATCCTCCACTATTCCCAATGGCAAACGCGTAGAAGAATCCGCAAGCTGCAGAGTCATGCGGGTGGCCTTGAGCTCCCCCACACCAATCCTTTTAAAGACTGTGTGAGGCATAAGACTCACGCTCGCACCCAAGTCACATAGAGCCTTTTTGATCACAGCTTTTCCAATGGTGCAAGGGATAGTGAACTTACCCGGATCGCCAAGCTTTGGAGGTAGCTCACGACTCACGACTGCGCTACATTCCAAGTTGAGTTGCACGCTGCCGCAATCCTTCAAACTCCTCTTGTTTGACAAGAGATCTTTCAAGAACTTGGCATACGTAGGCATCTGCGCAAGAGCATCAGTAAATGGAATAGTTATAGAAAGTTGTTTTAATACCTCCATGAACTTCGAGTATTGCTCCTCCGATCGGTGCTTGGCAAGCCTTTGCGGAAATGGAACTGGTGGCCTGTAAGATTGCTGCACCTTTGGGGTAGATTTTTCTGTCTGTGCAGCTGTCTGCTGGGGCGCAGGTCTTTCCTGCGGGGGCGCAGGTACTTCCTGCTGGGGGGCAGGGCTCTCCTGCTGGTCACACACAACCCTGTCAGCTTTCTGTGCGGTACCCAACGGGTCGCATAAGGCTGTTTCAGCCTCTGGAACAGCTGCTGTATTTGCAGGAACAGATTTTGTCGGGACCGCCTCGGGGTTGGCGGGAGCAGCGTAAGACTTGCCGCTCCGTAGGACACAAACAGACTTGCAGTCTCCCGATGGATTTGGCTCCGGTTTTGTTGGCAATTTTGGTGTCTCAGAGTTAGATCCTTTGGTTTGAGCCTCTCGGATTTTTTGTAGCTCCTCAAGAATTATCATGTTCACCTTGCCTTGCTCGTGCATGAAGCTCTTGAATTCTTGGTTGAGCTGGACTTGCCCCGAAGTAAACGGTGGGCGGTTGTTGTTGCCTTGGTTGGGCCCATGGTTTTGGTACCTTGAAGGGTTGTTGCTAGATTGCCCAAAGTGAGGACGGTCGGGGTTTTCCTTCCAATATTGTCGGTCTGAGGGGACACTTGAGTAGGATTGACTGAACGGTGGCTTAGGAAAGTAGGAAGGCATGCTATTTAGAGAGTTTACTTCCTTTTCGGCTGTCCTTTGGGGGCAGTCAGCGTAGACATGACCCTCGTCACCACATAGTTCACAGCTCGGTGTTTCGACGGCCTTAGCGGTTGCTGCCTGCTTGTTGAGTTGTGATTGTAGTGCGTTCAACTTGGCTTCCAAGGCCGTGTACTTGTCAACTTCGTATCTCCCTCCTCCAGAAGCTCGGACGTCATCCTTGTATGACCATTGGTGCTGAAGGGCAAGTCTAGCGAATAGTTCGAGTGCCTCCTCGGGAGGAATGTGTACGACTGATCCACCTGCAGCAGTATTAGCAATAAAGCGGTCATTATCAGACAATCCTTTCATGAATGACTCTACTAGCATCCAGTCGGGCACATTATGATGGGGACAAGACAATAAGAGTTGGTTGTATCTGTCCCATGCTTCACCAAGTGATTCATCAGACCTTTGACTAAATGTGTTAATTTGAGCTCTAATTTTAGCAGTTTTTCTATGCGGAAAGTATTTAGTCAAGAAGAGATTAGACATGTCGGCCCAGGTACCAACTGAGCCTCGAGGAAGAGAGCTAAACCAAGCGAGTGCCTTGTCCCTCAGAGAGAAAGAGAACAAGTGCAATCGAACATAGTCTTCCGGCGCACCACCTCGCCTCACGGTATCACAGACTTGAAGGAAGCGGTAGAGGTGGTCGTGCGGGTTCTCATGCTCCATCCCATGGAATGCATTCTGCTGAATTATGTTGATGAGACTGGAGTTGAGATGCGGTTGTTCTCCTTGAAACATCGGAAGAACAATTGGTCCTCGTGCGTCGTCCGCTCGCGGGACGTGGTAGTCCATCAGAGTACGAGGCGCGCCTGTTGGGAAACGGAGTTGTGCTAACTCGGCCTCAAGGCGAGCCTTTTCTTCCTCCCAATTCTCTGCCATGGTGGTAGAAGAAGAAGAAGTGTCTAAATCAGTTGATGCAATCGGGTTCGGGAACCGGCGTCCACTCCTTAGGTTGTAATCTCCAACCACAGGGAATCGATCCAGTTTAGTTCACCTGAAACAGATAGAGACAAGAAGAATAAGAAAGTTAGGACTAAAAAGGGAACTAAAGACAAGTTTAGAAATAAATACACCGTCCCCGGCAACGGCGCCAATTTGATGTCAGAGATTGTGTGTGGTGTATCGTCTATCAAATAATACTTATATTTTCCTAATCCCACTTTTACGTCGCATCAATCGACGGTCAGTTATAGATCAGGGTCGAACCACAGAGACG